>ML682184.1:189137-212662 GCA_007922195.1 Podocnemis expansa | reverse complement strand
CACATTTTGAAGGAGCTTTGAGCCTTGGACACAGTAGAAATCTGGCAGCCCTGCACAGGGCAGAGCTAAGGAAAGATCAGTAGCTGAGCTGAGGCAGGAGTAGAGCCACCGGAGAAGGGGCCAAGAAGACAGAGCTGGATTAAGACAGGGGCTTTATGGGTTGTAACGCAGGGTTCCTGGGACACTGTGGGCACCAGCAGGATGCATGGGTGGAGAGGGCACTTGGGGCGGCCATCTTTGAGGTAATGAGGAGACGGAAACTTCCCTGCAGGAAGTGCCAGTCCAGTAGTTCACAATTCATGGGAGATATGCCCCAACTCCTGCACATTGTGGATGGCCAGTGTATTAGTAAACAGTGCAAAGCATTAGAGAAGATGGCCTTAAAACAGTAATAGGAACCTCTCGCATGTCTTCACTCATCTATTTCACATCTCATAACAAGCTATATGTGAGCGCCTTTGCTCTGGAGAAACAGGAACTCAAGTAACACAAGGAAAGCCAAGGAGCTCTTGGAAGCAGGCCTGGTGCCTTTGTGTCTCTGAGGGATCATCTTCCTATTTATTTGCCTACTTCTTGAAGAAGCAGCCTTTTCTAAAATACTCCCTGTATGGACCTGGGCCCCATCACCATTGTGTTTAGTTGGGTCCTGTGCTAGGGGAACTAGGTGCTAAGCTAACCTTTGTCCTGAGACTGTTTTCTCCGGCTAGGCTCTCTAAGATGATGCCCCTGTGGTTGTTGCTCCATTGTTTCCTAGTTAGAGCCATTCAGATGCCATGTCTGAAGAATGCCAGTCCAGTTCCTGGCTGAAACTTTTGGTTTCCCTGTGATGTCCCCACACTCTCCACAAAGATCTAGTACCTAAGCCTCACTGTAATGAGCAGTTCAACATTTAACCCTTAGCACTGCCATATCGGCCGAAGCCACCTAGGTGCTGGAGCCCCTGGGATTCCCAGAAGTCAGTTGTCTCAGGAGTCCGTGGTGAGACATCTCCCACTCAAATGTCAGTGGTGTTGCTCTTTGGATCTATGGAAGACGTCATCTATATCTATGGCTATAGTTATAGCTATCTACTGTACTAATTTGCTATGTGCGTGAGTGTGTGCATGCACGTGTGAGAGTGTGATGGCCAGTGTGATATGCGACAGGCCATTGTGATGTCAGAGGTGACTCAACTAATTGCTACCAAGGATTGCTGCCAAGGAATGAGTGAAGAACAATTGGTTGAGTCACCTCTGACATCACAATGAACTGTCATATGGTACACCCACCCACCCCTTCTCTGCCCCATCTCGTTCTCATGCTTCTCTTCACCACCCCCACCTCCTGCCACCTCCAACCCCTTCTCTGCCCCATCTGCTGCCCGTGGCCCCTTCACCAGTCCAGCTCCTGCCCCAACTGAAGCCCCCCACCTCCTGCCCCCATGCACCCCTTCTCTGCCCCCATCTGCTGCCCATGGCCCCCTTCACCACCCTGACACATCTTGACTCCACCCTCCCCTTCACTGCCCCCTGCTTCTGCCCCTGCACCATTGTTCCTCATCCCTGCCTCCACATCCCGAGCCCTCATCCTCCCCCATGCTCACACCCTTCATCCCTCACCTTCACCACTGCCACACCCCCTACCCCATCCTTTCTTATCCCTCCGATGCACATGGCACTGACGTGCAGTCACGCCCCACATCCTGCCCCCACCTACCCCTTCTGTGCCCCCATCTGCTGCCCGTGACTCCCCTTCACAGCTTTCAGTTTTTTCCAATATTTTACACTGAATCTTTATACAATTGTATGTGGTGCTCACTCAGGGAAGAAACCCTGATTTTCCCCCATCATTTTTAATGGGGTGCAGCTAGTCTATATCTATAGCTACAGCTACACACAAAAATGCTGTGAGCGTGGCAAAAGAGCAGCTGAGTGCTGGGTCAGGCCTACAGGAAGCTGGGGCAGGACCCAGGCCAGATGGGCCTTAACTGTTCTCTGCAGTAACCCCCAGGTTTAGCAAGAGAAAATAGACATCTCCTCTTCATTGGCCACATGAAACTGCTTAAGCAATTAGCAAGTAGGTACATGCCTCCCTACTTGTTCCCTATTTTCCTTATTTTGAAGAGATGAGGCCCCTCAAACCAAGCTAGGTTCCTTGTCATATAACAGAAACAAGGGTAAAGGGGGATGTTGAAACCAAGCAGACCTAGGGAAGGGGGAACCAACAGGGCTGACTTGACTAAAATCCTAATACAATGCATGTCTGCTGCTTTTAAATTTACCTATGTGCAATGAAGAAAATAAAATTAAAGGGCAGCTTAGTTACTTTAAGCACAGAGCCCTTAATCTGGCCAAATATGGCCAAGCACAAGAGGCATCTGAAATGAATAAACATGTACATACATATTTATGAAAATGAATATGTTTATGGCATAATAGGATGAAAATAAATGTAAGGGAGTGTTAGACATGAGATCAGGTCATATAGTAACAGCAAATCAGAGCAATTGTTAAGATTCAAACATTGGAAAACAGCACGTAGACGAGGATGAAGTCAAATCACCTGCTGTAATGGGAAAAGAAGCCATAGTCACAATTTAATCCTGTTTTCACACAATCTAATCTGCATATCAATTCTAATTCAGCTGCTTCTCTTTGAAGTCTCATTCATTTGCTCATCCACTAATCTGATTTATGCCATCATGTACCAGAAATGCCCCCCACACCTTATACATTGGACAAACAGGACAGTCCCTGTGCAAAAGAATAAATGGGCACAAAACTGTCATCAGAAATCACAATATGCAAAAACCAGTTGCTGAGCACTTCCATCATTCTAATCACTCTGTGAATGATTTGTTAATAACTGTGTTCAGTAAAGTCAATGGGACATCAAAACTTCAATGAGAAACAGTTGAATTAGAAGTGATATGCGGATTAGATTGAGTAAACGATGGATTAAACCATGACTATGGCTTTTTTCCCCACATTATAACAGGTGATTTGACTTCACCCTCCTCTATGTGGTGTTTCCCAGTGTTTGAATCTTAACAACTGTTCTGATTTGCTGTTAGTATATGACCTGATACCATGTCTCACACTCCCTTGCATTTATTTTCATCCCATTCTGTAAATTCTCCCATCTTCAAAGTGGCCGATGAAGTGGGATTTTTCTCCCACGAAAGTTCATGCAATAAATACATCTGTTAGTCTTTAAATGCCACAGGACTCTTTGCTTCTTTTGCTGAACTAGACTAGCATGGCAGCCCATTTGAAACTAATTATGAAGGGGTCTAAAAATTCTACAACTCTTCAGAATGAAACCAAAGTGGTGATACTAAGTCACTGAGAACCAGCATCTGAAAAGTATTTTGGAACTTAAGTCTCAGTGAAGTTAAAGATATTTAAGTGCCTAAATACGTTTGCAGATATGGGCCTCAGGCTTTGAAAAAGAACTTCCAGTTACAGGAATTAATGGCAATTCCATGTGTCAAAGAACTGTCTATTTTAGGGCTTCCTACTGCTACCCATCATCATAGTATCTGGGCTTCTTCCAAGTGAAGTGAATAGTATTGTGAAGACATTAGTGGATTTCATGAAGTATTCGGTACTTCTCTCTTTTCTAGAGAAAGGTGGATGAGGGTATAGATTTTGCTCTGGATGTTTCTATTAAAAAAGAGACATAACTTTTTTAATTGCACACTGCCAAGAAAACTAGGCATTATTCCAGACAGGAAATCTGGGATGCAAAATGGTCAAAGGTTAACATTGTCCATCGTCCAATGATTTGTGGGATGTCAAACTTTGTGCATCCAGATTAAGTGAAATTAAAAACAATTAAGAATCATTTACACTGAGCTTGCAGAACACACAAGCCACAGAATATTATTGGCTCCTAGGCCAAAGCCCAATTCCTTGTGGCTCAACTAGAGCATATCTTTTAAAGTAGGTCAACAGAATTTCCAGCACCATTCAGAAATTAGGGACCATAGCCCATAAATGTTGGGATAGATTTAAAATAACTACCTTTAAACATATAATAATTTGAGGTTCTCTGAGGAGGGCAGGGATAACAAGGAAACTGTTTCAGGGGTTTTATTCTCTGGCCCATTCCCCATCACACTAAGTGGAGCTTAGAACAGCTTACAGCCTGAGACAATCCCCATCTATTTGTTACAGCTTCAAAGGACACAGTTTACCTGGCCAAATCCCTTTGGACACTTGTCACAACAGCATCACTCTTGCGTCCTGAGGCTCCCTGCAGGGACCCTGTCCTTCCCTCTGAGGTTCTTGTGCTGATTTTCTCGCAGCCTGGCAGACTAAAAGCAAGGTCCCCCTGTGTGGGCTCATATTTGTTCTCCAAAACACAGGCTCTCTAAGTCTTTACCCTATGCTCCCCCTTTGTCCAGAAGTCCCACCCCCACCTCCCTGCTAGGGTCAGGATTGCTTCAGTTACCCTGACTTCTCAGCAGCTGGCCCACTTGGTAGCTCAGTCCTTTCTCCACTGGCTTAGTATTGCCCATGTTCAGAGAAATGATACAGCCAGCCCATCCTCATACAGTTCCCGAATGTTGACAGGGAGTGAGGGGAGCCGGGCCCTGTCTCAGGCCCTTAAGGAAACAGTAATGTGGCAATGCTCAAAGAACGAACACTTATCCAACTAAGGTAATCTTTCTTTTTTTTTCCCTCTCCCTGTAGCTGTCTCTGGTAGTCCTTGGGTTAGCTCCAAAAGTCCCGTGGAGCAGGGGCTGACCAACCCACTGGCCTCCCCGACCATCCAATAGGAGTATCCCCAACACACCCTTTTAATGGCCACTGAATGGCTGGGATGAACTAGGATTGACTGTGCTTCTCCTGGGGAGCTGAGGACCATTTTGGTGTTGATCTCATGGATCTCACAACAGCAAGTGTACTTAGGCATGGCCAGTCCCATAACCACAAACCAGCTCAGCAGCTTTTCTCATGCTCATGGTGCATTTAATGAGTGATGGGACAGTGATAGGTCATGGACAATGCAACAAAATATCCTCCTCCTTTTCCTGTATCAGGAAGAATAGTGAAATGTTATGGATGCAGCTCTTTAAGCAGTAACATGACAATGATATCAGGCGCTGTATAAATATAGTCACTTTGAAAGTGCTGTGCCTCCCTCTGTCATGTACCCACACTGCACTGTCCTTCCTTAGCAGCTGCTGATGCATATCAGTAGCACATCTTGCATCCCCAGTGCTGGAACCAGGGGATAAACTGATTGTTCACTTGATAAACACCCTAATTATCCTCACACGAATGGGTTTGGTTTTCACACTGTACACAACTGGGTTCATAAGGGGAGGGATCAGCAAATAGATGTTGCCCAGGACATTCTGAGCCAAGGGAGAAGAATTCTTCATGAACCTGTGTATCACAGACAAGCTAAACCCTGGTATGTAGGAAAGCAGGACAACACAGAGGTGAGAGACGCAGGTGTTCAGGGCCTTGAGACGTTCCACATGGGATGCAAGGCTCAGCACTGTTTTGAGGATCATAACATAGGATAGAAGGATAAGCAGCAAGTCCAACCCTGCTGAAGATACCGTTATAAAGAAGCCATAGATGATGTTGATGCTGATATCTGAACAAGCCTGCTTCATGACCTCCTGGTTCAGGCAGTAGGAATGGAAGAGGATGTTGTCTCGACAGTATCGATACTGTTTCAGGAGAATGGGGAGTGGGAAGGTAATGCTCACCCCTCTTAGCAGAGACCCCAGTCCCATCTTACTTATTCTGGAGGGGGTTAAGATGGAAGCATATCTCAGAGGGTTACAGATTGCAACAAAGCGGTCAACGGCCATGGACATGAGCACAGAGGATTCAATGTATGTAAGTGAATGGATAAAGAAGAGCTGAGCAAAACAAGCATCATCACTGATGTCTCTGTAGTTAAAGCAAAATATGCCCAGTGTTGTCATCATAGTGGCTATTGATAGGCCAAGGTCTGTGATAGCCAACATGGAAAGGAGGAGGTACATGGGCTCATGAAGGTTTGGATCTGTTTTTATAATGAACAGAATAAATGAATTTCCTAAGATTGAAATAAGATATATTAAGCAGAATGGGATAGCAATCCAAACATGGGTGTCTTCTAGCCCAGGTATGCCAGTGAGAAGGAACACTACAGGTTGGAATTTGGTATCATTGATAGGAGACATGATGCACTGGGAAGTCCGAGGAGTTTTGAACTTCACTTCCTGAAAGGAAAACATAATATGAGACTAGATGATATTGAATGAAACATCATTCTGCTCTTGGTGCATGTCTAGAGACTCCCAGGAGCTTAAGGAAATCACTCAATAAAAAGCTTTGGATTTACACTTAACTTTTGTTTAATCCTTATAAAGCCACTGGTATAGGCCACTTTTGCTCAGTTGGAACAGGCTACAGGACTAGGAGAGCCATTGGTCTGACTCTGAATGAGTGTTCTTATATTCTTACATATACCACACATAGGAAGATTGGCATTTGCACAAATCATCGGACCTGTAGTGCATCTTACCCAGTATCCTGTACCAGATGTTTCCGAGAAATGTAGATAAAACCCTGATAAGCTGTTTCCTGTGGAAGTTTCCTTCTGGTTTTCACACTGGTTAGACAAGTTTCATGGTGTAAATCAGGAGGGCTGATAGCCCTCCAATGTCCTCTTTGAATAAATCCACAATAGATTAATTTGATTTTCTGATTCTCCATGCAAATATCCAGTAATTCTTTGAGTGTGTGTTAGTGCATTGTGTGATTTTACTATTTGATTTTCTCAAAAGAAAAAAAAATCTCTGTCACTTCACACATGAGCATGGCCCATTTGTAAGATGTTCATATACATGGGGCACACATAGTGAAAATCATCAGTGTGTTTATTTGTTCTTCATTGATGTTATCTATAAATGTGCTGTATTGCCTCATTCTTTTTTGTTTGCTTGTTTTTAAATTTTGTCTCCTCCTAGGAGCCCAAATTACATAATCAACTCCTTTCAAGAAACAGGATAGTTGCTTAGGCTAGTCCAATAAAAAAACAACAAGAAGCTGTGTGGCACTTTAAGACTAACAGATTTATTTTTTGCATGCAAGTTGGGATGCTGGCCATCATGGTTCCATTCATGTTGCATTCCCGTTATATGAAGGTCTCATCACACCTTAATCAGGGCAAAATTTGTTATCTACACCGCTATCGCCTCCTGGGCCATTTCCAACAAAAGCAGCATCGGTCCCTCTGGTCTGTCCCACATCACTCCCTTCAATGAATCAACTAATTCATCAAACCCCTACTTCTATTTGGCTGGCTTGACTAACTGCTCTGAGGCAGTCCATCATTGTCTCTCACCAGGGGATATGCAAGGTCTTTCTCTTGAGGTGTATCTCTCTTGTCCTGCCCATCCTCCACACACACACTGTCTCAGAAGACAGCCTTTCAGGCCACAGAGTTAGCTCTTTGATTCCTGCAGGAGTTGTATTCTTTTCCTGTGACGGAGGCTTATTTTTTGCCATTTCTTCCTCTTTGGGAACCCTGGGCAGCTACACACTTATCCCCTGTGGTATACCTGAAGGCATAACAAGCCCCACCACAGGTTTTAATTTCTGTCAGACTCCCACCTTGCTGGGTCCAGGCACTGCTTCCCTGGATGATTCTTGCCCCCAGTATTCCAGAATTTCAATTAACCCATGAGCAGTAAGGGTGGTGGGCTACCTGGCCTCGCCCCTTTATAGGTTTCCTGACTCCTTAAGCTCCAAAGGGGTAGACATGGCAGTCTAGTAAAGTAAAACAAACAAGGAGTCCTGTGGCACTTAAAGACTAACATTTATTTATTGCATTAGATTTTGTAGGAGAAAATCCCGCTTCATCAAAGCATCTGATGAAGTGGGATTTTCTCCCATGAAAGCTCATGCAATAAATAAATGGGTTAGTCTTTAAGTGCTAGAGGACTTCTTGTTTATTTCACTGTGTCCTTAATTCTCCCTCAGATCTTTGAGGATATGTTGCCTCCTTCTCTTCTTGCTCTGCCCTTCTTCCTCCCAGACCCCCCACTCCCTGGATTCCCAACTCTTTCTGAAGAGGTCCCAATCTGCCCCAGCAAGACTGGGTAAGGTAATTCCCCCACTACTTCAACATGCTGCCATTTGAAATGCTTACAGGATTCAAGGGGCACCTAGGCCAGCAGGTATCACTGGGTCTCACCATGAGGGCACCACACCATTATTCTGGGCCTGGGTATAACCCTGTTGGCTCCAAATGCCCCCTCTGTATCTGTGACTGGGTGGAGGTGGGGTCCACCAAACTCACCAAATCCCACTTGGGTTTTCTCACTAGCTGGACAGACAGGAATGATGATAAAAGGCCATCCCTTCAGCTTCCACTGGCTACCTGCTCATCCACAAATGTTTAGTAACCCACAGTCCATGCCTAGGCACTCATATTTATTGTGACTCAGCTAACCATACAGCCAACATATTAGTTCTGGGCTCTTGTCCCTCTGTGTTTGGCCCTTTCTTGGTTTCTAAGTTCTTGCTAGGCTTCCCTTCCTACATAGGTGCCTCCATCTCTATGTACTCTTCGCTTCCCCTAATGATCTCTGCCAGTCAGCAGGCCTGTGCTGTCTCACCCATAATTAAACAATTTCTGGTGAGTTCTGTAGAAACTGTTCTAAAACTATAGTGTCCAACACCTTCTCCAACATTGGGTGGTAGGTCATAATCAGTTGGTAGCTCAGTCTGCCTTCTGTGGGGCAAAGTCTTATGGCCATAGGCTCCCTGTACACCTTGTAATCTAGAATGTTTTATTGTATTTTTAATCTGACAGTCCAAACTTGTCTAGAAGGAAAGTCTTCACTGCATTATGCACTTGGCTTGGGCCTTCCCCAGTGCCATATAGGCCCCCTGTTCCTTGCCTCTGAATAAGGCATGAGGAGAAGGGCCCAGATCACCCTTTCCCAGTCAGCTGCCATCGTAACCTTCTCAAAGGTCCCAAGGAAAGTGAAGGGATGATCACCATTTTCCAGATCCTCCACCTGGTCTCCCTGGTGCCTTCACCACTCAGCTTTTGTTGCTCGGTGACCTGTTCCCTCCTGAAGTTCTCCAGACTCATCTGCTGTTTGGCCTGCCATGATAGCATAGCCTGTACTATGCCTCTTGGGACTTCTGTAGCTCCTGCACCATCTTCACAAGCAACTGAAGAGTCTCCTTCATTTTGGCCACCACTTGTAGCAATGGCTAGCTTCAAGTTTGGGACATGTCCTCAGTTGTAGCAAGTTGCATGCCTGGCCTATCTGATTCCCTTCAGTTTTCATTCCCCTCATACAAAGGACTCACCACGTCTTGCTCGCTTGAAGTCAAACTGACAGACTGCCTTCCCTTCTCTGATTGGTCACACCTCTCCTATGGTTTCCTGAGTCAGCCTATTATCTCCCCAAGCCAGGTCACCAGCTGTTCCTTTTTACCTGATTAGGCTGGAGCCCTGACTCAACTTTAATCAGGACTGCAGCTGTTACCTGTGCTGCTATACCCTTGGGCCAGGGCCAAAGAGGGTGAGGGGCTTGAGACTCCTGATCTGTAACAGCCAGATCCTAAGTTTAGAGACATTGACTGCAACAGCATCATTCCAGCTTCATGTGTGTAAATTTGATCAAGAGCGAGCTCTATTAAGTTTCACTTATCAGCTGCTTCCAGTGATAGATTTCAACCCCCTAGATTCAATCCAGAAAATTTGCCTGGCTAATGTTGATTGGATTCTGAGAGGTTGCTCAACAAACAGGGTTCCCTATATCCTCAGTGGATGCCTAGGGTCACCCAGTGAAAGGGGTCTGTATGTATCTGGCAAGTTACACACTACTGGAGATATTTCAGTGGGGTAGGAGAGAGGTTGGTGTCCTAAATGGTGAATAGTACAAACAATAGTTTTACACTAACATCCAGTTGGGTGCCCAAGTTACTTCAGCCAATCTACTGGAACATTTGACTGGAATAAATTACATACAGCCATTGTTATGATGCCTTTTCCTTCTCATCTCTACACTTCCCTGAAACTCTAGTTGCATCAGATATAGTTTAGGTCAGTTACTCAAAGGACAGTATCTTACAAGTGCTCACTGAAAAAAAGAGTTAAGAGGGGGGGAAAAAACAGAACAAAGCAAAACAAAGAGTATTTGGAAAACCTCTGAAATATTTTCTAAGGCAAGAGATGTTAATTAGTAAAGTTAGCCTTTTGTCTTTGTATAGAGATTCCAGCAACTCTGCTGTTGGTTTTCAATGGACATGAATAGACTGAATGTGTGGCTGGTTATAATGGTATTACAATGAAATGTTTTGACATTACATTTAGAGAACTGCACATTAGCACACACACGTAAGCACATTCTGTCCCCTCTGATATCCTTTCAATGATGATTACTAAGGTTAAAGGGGATCAAAAATGTACTGTGTACCATCTGGATTTCTTGAGAACTTGAAAAGATTGCAGCCTCCATACCATCATTCAGTCACCTCTCAGCAAACAGAAGTTTTGGGATCCTTTGCACTTGGTGACTTCTCTATCCTTTGTTAGTACCTCACTGGCTCCCCTCACATTTGGTGATGTCAGTCTGCAACCTTTATGTGGAGTGGTACAGGCACTGAGATCAACATAGGCAATGTTCATTGCCCAGGCTCACTCTTGAGGATAGTAGTTTTTTACTTTTCTTATTTGTTAAAATAGGCAACCTTTTTAAATCAAATGCGATTCCCTTGGAAATCTTCCACAAAGTTTCTACACCCCTAAGTATTTCTGCACCACAGGTTGAAAACCACAGATCTATGTACATTGTAACTCCAGGACCTCTTATTTTTCTAGAATTCAGAGAATAACAGGTAGGAAGGAAGGGAATTTCAAAGAGAAATGAATGAGCATTCATGGAAATCATAGTGCATTTAATAAACGAACATCAAAGCTTTTGGGCTAACCCTGCTGACCCACACTCCCCTGCAAAGTGAGAGCTATCTGAGGGTAGGAGAATGCTATGATTCAGCCCAATGAGAGGGAAAGGGACAAGGTTGGCATCTTGGGACCAGAGAGAGACAGACATGCAGGTAGTGATATATCTGTGAAGAAATTTTCAGGGCATAACTGTTTGAATCCTCATCCAATCAGGAAACAGAAATATTCCTTTTGCTAAACCTGCCCTACTTCCCCAGAACAAAACACTTCTGTGTTCCTGCATTTACAATCTTGCCAAAGAATTAAAGCTTTGAATATGAATTTTCTGATTAAATTTCCAAGAGCAAATAAACCTGAAGTGATTTGGGAATGTTTCACTGATATTCCACGAGCTTTTATGTGACGTTGACCAACTTGCAGCTCTGTAAAAGGGACACATGGAGAAATCATGAAATGGTATATCAGGGTTTTCACACCCCACGCTCATTAGGATGTGGGGTTTCTGCATACCTGGAATGGAACCTAGTATACCACAGGCACAAGGAGTGGAGTGTTCCCCAGCTACCCAGAGCTGCTGTCTCTCCAGCCCCTGTCATTGATTCACACCCACAGCCCAGCAGGGTCAGCTTCCACTGCACAAAACATCTGCCCATCATCATCTGGCAGCCTCTACCCTTCCCTTTGCAACTGAAAATTTAAAGACAGAGAAACCTGTCATTGTACCTGGTGCCTGAGAGAAGGAGAGCTGCTGCCAACACAGGTCTGCACCTCAACTGACTAGAACTCAAAGGAGAGCTTGCACGGGCAGCAAATTGTGTCTTTTCCAACAGACTGCAGGTGTCCTTATGAAGAGTGTTTGTCCATTTCCCTGGGGGACATTTGGTCCCCCCCAGGATCCTCAGGTGATTGGTTCAGTGTGCTCCAGCTTTAACCTTGTTACCTCCAATGGCAAACTGAAGGAAGTCAAATCACAGGGGATCCACTGAGATCCACCAACCTGGCTTGCACAGCACTCTGTGTTGCAGACTCTGTTATGGGAATTCAACCTGACTTGTGTAGATATTTTTATGAGCTGTCACTGTGTGACACTATGTGATGTGTCTGGTCTTGGATGAGTGGAACCTCTCCGTGCCTGGGCTGGGGTTGTGAGGACATGGAGTGGGTGGTCCATTGATAAGTAGGAAGCATTCCTGAAATTTAATTGTTCTTAATGACTGCTGGTCTCAGGACAGTGCTGGGAACTTTCCTGGCACTGAGCAGATCTCAACTGGTCTCAAGGTATCTTTGCCCTGTGAAATGGTGGAATTGCAACCTAGTTTTCATTCATTCATTCATTCATTCATTCATTCATTCAACTACAGTTTGTGAATTTTACATTATAACTTTTTAGGTATTTCAGCTGTGAAGAATGTAGCCTGTATGACCAGCCTGTTTTCTTCTACACCTGTGCTGCCCTCATAGATTTTACGGTTTGTTTTATGAAAATAAAAATATACATGCTGGAACTCAAGAGCCTGCAGGACACATCCTGCATGTATTCTAACCATACATGGGTTTTGGACCTTTTACATATATCATTAGTATTAACGTACAGCTGCTGTTGTGACTCTATGGCTGTACTCACACAGAACTTTTGTTTCAGAACAACCTCGTTGTTTTGAAACAAAAAAAAAAAGTTCACATGACGCACCGTTGGGTGTTGTTTCAAAACAAGTTAAAACCCATTTGGGGGCGAAACAAGGGTGTTGTTTCAAAACAAGTTAAACCCCATTTGGGGGCGAAACAACTCATGTGAACATGTTGTTTCCGAACAAGATGTTCCAAAACAACATGTCAAGGGCTGCCCCCTCAGCATCCTAGCCAGGGAACACTCAGAACCCTGGTGAGGGTGCTGAGGGGTGTCCCCTGGCCAGTGCCTGCAAAGGGGGGCTGCAGGCACTGGCGGGGTTCAGCACTGGGCCGTGCTGAACCCCGCCGGTGCCCGCAGCCCAGCTCTGCAGGCCCCGGCGTGGAGTAGTGCTGGGCTGCGCTAAACTCCGCCGGTGCCTGCAGCCCCCTGACAAAGCGAAATAGCAGGTTCACAGCGTGAACCTGCTATTTCGTTTCCCGCCTTTTTCCTTATTTCGAAATAACTATTTGTTAATTCGAAATAAGTTATTTCAAAGCAAGTTGTTTCGACACAACTTGTTTCGAAATAACCATCTGTGTGTGAATACAGCCTATCATCTTAGATAGTCAGGAGTTATCCAAGTATGGAGGGTTGCCCAGTGCATGCCCAAACAAACTTCACAGGTACACCACAAAACCCAACAAAAGGGCCAGAAATATCAATTGATGGGAAGACAACACTGTCTGGAACTTTCTGGAAAGAAGGTGGGTATTCATTCATGTATCCTTAATATGCCAGAACCTAGCAGTGTACAGAATGCATACCCCGATAATTTGAGGGAGAAGTAGCAAGTTGGGATTTAGATGTTAGTTTGGTGGAAATATTCCTTGAGTTTGAGATGGTGAGAGCAGGCTTCCAGGTCACCACATAACTGTATCTGATAGGTGAAAGTTGTGGGCAGAAGGAAAGCCCCTGAGGACAGGGACCTGGTGTCATGGTACAGGGCTCTGTGAAACCCTACTGAAACTGCCATCATGAACAAACACTAAGCAAGGACAAATTGTGATACTGAAGGGGTGGGAAGAGGAATAATCCTGAAACCACAATGACATGAGATCAATCAGTCAGTATGCCACCCTCCTTTGTGTTCCTCTACGCAGTAATGACTATCCTTCTCAAACATGATGTTTGAAAAGAAGGGTTCAGGAATGGGTCATGATAATGATCGAGGATCTGGGGAATCGCTCACATGAGAGAAGTTGAAAAGGCTGGGATTGTTCCTTTAGAAAGGAGACAAATAGGGAAATTTAAGAAGAGTTGGTAAAATACAGACTGGTAGAAAGCAAATCAAGAATGTGTTTTCCTTGTCTCAAAACACAACATCAAAAGCACATTCAATTAAATGGAAAACGGCCAAATTCAACACTGATTAAGAATGCAATGACTTCTTTATTCAGTGCATACAAAATTGGATAGAAGAACTCATTGCCACAGAACGAAATTCAGGCATGGAGCTAAGCAAGAATCAGAATGGTTTAGGATATTTGTGTGGATTGAAAGAATCTTCTGGAACAACAGTTATAGCTATATACATATTTTGAAAAAATGGATACACTTGTGTGTTTCAGGGCACAAGTCAATCTCTGGCTATTAGGGGTTAAGGAGACTCTCTCAGGACAGTCATATTATCCCACCATCACATTCTTCAGCAGTATCTGGACTTGTCACTCTCAGAGAGGAAGCAATGGACTGGATGAACCATAGATCTGGTACACAGTGCAATTCCTTTCTTGGAAAGGACCTAAGTTTTCCCCCTGGAAAGACATTATCATGCCAGTCTGGAACTTCATACTTTGTGATATTCTTTGATTTGAGTTTGAGACCCCTGCTCTATGGCCAGAAGAGTTAAAGTGATCCTGGGATAATAAACAGGGGAATCTAAAGTAGATGTGGAAAAGTTATTTTACCTCTTCTTTAGCACTGATGCAACTTCTGCTGCAATAATGTAACCAGGTCTGGTGTCCACAATTAAACATGGGTGTTGAAACAGTGAAGATGGGGCAGAGAAGAACCATAAGAATGTTTTAAAAGATTGCAAGTCATTTGTTACAGTGAAATACTCAAAAAGCTCAATGTGGTTAATTTGATATGAACAGTTAAGGCGTGATTTGGGTACTGCCTACAAGTACCCACCTAGGGAACAAATATTTAATAACAGGCTAACAGAGAAAGGTCCAAAAACACTACCCAATGGCTGGAACTTGATGTTAGTCAAATTCTGACTGGAAATAAGGAGTACACTTTTAGGGATAGAGAGGCATTAACCATTGGAGCAATTTACTGACATTGTGGCAAATTCTCCATTTCTGCGTCTCAGTGAGGGGTGTCTGACCTCTCTTTTGAGGTGACCATTGTAATTCTTTCCTCACTCAGGGGCTGGTGAGAAAATTGTTGCTTTAAGACATATTCAGGATACTCTGCCTGAGAGTGATTTACAGAGAAAAGCCACTGACAGCGGTTAAAAGCAAAGAACTATTATAGCTAGAGTTACACACAGTAATAGCCAGCACTGCCCTAGCATGGTAATGCAGGACTGCACTCAACCCTACCCTGGCATTGTGGTAATCTCTGCCCCTATGGCCTCCTCAGGGGTCTGCTGCTTTGTCTACATGCCAGATTCAGGGCTGGAGGGAAAGTGCCATTTTTGTTATACCCCCCTTTTTCTAACTGGCTCAGGGTAGAAGGAGGAGCCACTGCACCTTCCTGCCAGGCTTGGGCTGGAAGAGAGAGACTCCTGCTGCACTGTCTGACCTGCTCAGGACTGGGTGGGATCTGAAAGTGCATCTGATAGCCTCTCTGTGACAGATGGCAGTGTATTGCCCCAGCTTAGTCACAAATGCTTAAGGGTGCAATATCCTGCAATGGCGAAGCAGAGCTTCCTGGTTCCCTTTCAGGGATTTGCATGTGCCCTGAAACCCGTGAACTAATGGACTCTTTTTTTTTTTTATTTCCTTTGAGCTAGTTTTCACTGACAGCAGCAAAATCACTGCCATCAGAACAACATTCTCGATTGTCTGATCAGGTCTGCGGGGACCAGAGATTGATCCCTGAAGGCCACTATAGTAAATAGGGTAGTGTTGTGTCCCAAGATGCCCCCTGGGTTATGGTCTGTGTAACTTTTCTGTTCACCTTTGCAATGTAATTGTGTGGCTTGAGGTGAAATATACCATGTAGGTTTCCTTTTTTAATTTTCTTAACATGCTCTGCAGTACTGTTAAGGTATCATGTTTCCTGGAGCATCATACATGTACTTATGTGAAACATGTTTCATGTATTTCACATGGCTCGTGGGGTGGAAGGGCAGAGAAACAGAGCTCTCTCCAAGCACATAGACAGTAATGATGCATCACAAAGGCTATGTTCACACACAGAGGCGGTTTGAAACAAGTTATTTCAAAATAAAAAAAAAACACCGTCCTCGAAATAACACAAAAGTGGGAAACAAAATAGCATGTCCACACTGTGGGCTTGCTATTTCGTTAACTGCTTCAGGGTTGGTGGCTCCCGGCTCAGCCTGCCGCTGCAGGGGCCAGGGTGAGTGTGGCCCCGGGATTCACCGGCGCCCCTCTCCTGCTGGGGGCGGGGCTGGCTCTGCCGCCGGCAGGAGCAGCTGTGCTGGGGAATCCCGGGGCCATGCTCACCCTGGCCCCTGCAGTGGCGGGCTGAGCCAGGCACCCCTGACCCCGCGGCGGGGTTTGGGGGCAGCCCAGGCGGGGGCTGAGCCACCCCGCAGCAGCTCACCCCCCCTGCTGGGGGCTGCAGCCCCCTTTCTGGGGCTGAGGGACAACCCTCAGCATCCTGGCCAGGGTGCTGAGTGTTCCCTGGCCAGGGTTCTGAGTGTCAAATGTTGCTTCAGAACACTTTGTGCCGAAACAACATGTCCCAATGGGGTTCTTTTGAAACAACTCCTTTTGAAACAACATTGTTTTGAAAGGGAATGGGGTTTAAGTTGTTTCAAAACACCGCCATTGTTTCGAAACAATGGAACCTGTTGTTTTGAAATATCAGTATGTCGTGTGAACATGGCATTTCTTATTTCAAAACAACCTCTGTTGTTTTGAAATAAGAAGTGTGTGTGAACATACCTAAAGGCTGTGCAAACTACAGGCTTCTCCTAGAAAATGAAAAAGATTACCCAACCTCAAGAGCAGGAAGTTGTTCAGAGAAACAAGTGCACACACTTTGAACTGAGAAAGGTTCCCCCCCCCCCGATAATCTTCATCTTGAAACAATTCCCAAGGACTGAACCTATCCTCTGTGGCCACGGGGTGTGGCAATAAGTTACAAGATCACCAGCAACCATATATGTGAGTAAAGCAGAGAGAAGGACTAAACAATTAACTTTAGGTTAGAGTGTGTCCTATATTTTAATTCACTAGTGATTACCTCCTGACTGCTTTATTAAATATTGTGAATTGATTTGCTATATACTAACTTAAAACCATGTCCTAATCAATAAAGTGGTGTTTGTTTTATTTAAAGATGTATAGGTTTTAGGCAGGGTGAGGGAGAAGGATTGTGTGCATTTTCAGTTTCTTTGATAAATTTATGTGCCGGAGTTATGAGCTTGCAGTGGTCTGAGAAGGATCCAGGTCCATGCAAGATGGAAGTGCCCAGTGTGTTATCTGCAGCTGGTGATGCGGGCTGAGGAACTGTCTGCTCTGTGGCTGGAGAGCACACATCCATTTCCTGGGAAACATAGCACTGAGGACACTGGTGTGGATTTACCCAGGAGTAGGTGGCCACCTGCCAAAGCAGGGTTGTCAGGGTCCAAGACTGGGGAATCAGGGATGTAGAACGGCACACAAAACCATATAACAGCAGGAAAATGTCACATGCTGAGTCCTCCCTTCAGCTTGCAATGGTGGACGTTCTGGATATAGAGAAGTTAGACAGAAATATGCAAGGTATTTTAGAAAACTTGCATATCTCCTTTGGACTGTTCCCCAAAAATGACAAGTGGTGTATACTGCCATTTATCCCAACAAGATTACCTGCACAGGTGATCATCAGGGTGGGAAAGGTGAAGGGAGATGTTCACAGGTCAGTTAGATGTTCACAAGCAAGTTCGGTGCCCATTGTCCATCTACATTCAAATAGACTTCTTCGTTAACCTAAACTGGTTGCCTACTATATTTCCTATGCTGTCTTATTGTAGGGATGGTTTGCTCCTGCACCCTAAATAAAGTTTATTTCAAATACAGCCAACTGTCTTGGACTCCTTCCACCTTGTCATAGCCTCCCAGGGGATCCTGCCCATCAGCTCCTGAGGCAATCTAACTCTGCTTCTCTGAAGTCCAGGGTCCATATCCGGCTATTCTCTTTTAACTCTTTTGTCAGAATCCTGAACTCAATCATCTCATGGTCACTACTGCGCAGGTTGTCACCCACTTCTACTTCCCATACTAGTTATTCCTGGTTTTCCATGTCCTTGTAGAACCCAACAAGTAATTCTGATAAATTCATTAGGCATAATTTCCCTTCAAGGGAATCATGTTGACTCTTCACCAAGAAATTGTGTTCAATAAATCTTTTTCATAGCTTCAACCAATTTGCGTGCAATCAAAAGTTAGGTGTACCGGTCCTCATTGCTGGGATTGCCTCTGGACCCTTCTTTAAAATTGGTTTTACATTAGCTATTTCACAATCAGATTATGTTCCTTTGTTAGTAGATCTGAAATTGCACTTTTTCCTTCCTTCAGAATTCTTGAGTGAATCCAATCTGGTCATCTGCTTGCATAGTAGTGTTTAATTTATCAATTTCCTGATGACACATGCTATATAAGAGCTGTGATTTATTATTAAGCCAGCTGTATTCTCACACAGATGGTTATTTTGAAACAAGTTGTGTTGAAACAACTTGTTTCGAAATAACGCCTTATTTTGAAATGACTTAATTCGAATTAGCAAAAAGTCATTTCGAAATAGGCTAAAAAGCGGGAAACGAAATAGCATGTTCACAGTGTGAACATGCTATTTCGTTAGGTGCTGCAGGGGGCTGCAGCCACCTGGGGGTGAGCCACTGCTGGCTCACCCTGCAGACCCAGAAAGGGGGCTGCAGGCTGAAGCAGCCGGCAGGGGATCACCCCCCCACCGGGGGCTGAGGGACAGCCCTCAGCATCCTGGCCAGAGTCCTGAGGGTTCCCTGGCCAGGGTGCTGATGATCCAATGTTGTTTTGGAACACTTGGTTCCGAAACAACATGTTCACACTTGTTGTTTCGAAACAACGGTTCCGAAACAACCTTGTTTCACCCAGAAACTAGGTTTAAGTTGTTTCGAAACAACACAGTTGTTTTGAAACAAGGGCTTCCCCTTGTTTCAAAACAACTGTGCGTCATGTGAACATGTTTTGTTTTTTTTTGTTTTGAAACAACGAGGTTGTTTCGAAACAAAAGTGCTGTGTGAACACAGCCAGGGTGAAGGATCCCTGAATTACACAACTTCTGGGTTTCACAACACTCCAAGACCATCTATCTGCTACTAAATGCACCAATTACCAGATCCAAGTACGTGCTTTAGCCTGTAAGTCTCCTGGGATCATGTTTTGCTTTGTTTCCTTCACCTCCCCAGACACACTTCCAGCCCTGCCTGGGAAAGACTGAAAAATAATAAAAAGATTTTGTTAGGAACCCAGAAACCATAAAAATCAAGTGAGTTTGATCTTTTTTCTATTTTATTTCAAGTAGATATAATTAACACATGAAAATCCTGGTCACCTGCTGTTATTGCTTAGGAGATCAGGAGGACTGTGAAGAAGGACTGGACATTCGTATGGGTGACATGAGCCCATGTGGCTTTGTGCAACAGTAACACAGAAGTAGAAGAGTTTTGATTTTTTTAATATGCAAGTCATGACCTTTATCTCCCATTTGTAGCTAGGGAAAGAAAAGAGGGTTTTCTGCTAAAGGTAGTGCAAAAAGATTTAGGGAACCCAGTTTTAGTTATAAGCTCTGGCACAGACAACTAGACAACATCCAATTTCTGCTGCCAAAGAGCTTCCCATTGTGCTGTGGACAGTGGGGATACTAAGGAGTCACTTACAGGCCTTTGATTCTCTGGAGTTGGTGGTGAACAGACCCTTCATTTGATGAACAGCTTGACTATCCTCATACGAATGGGTTTGGTTTTCACACTATACACAATTGGGTTCAACATGGGTGGGATGAGCAAATAGATGTTCCCTAGGACATTCTCAACCAATGGAGAAGAGTTCTTCATAAATCTGTATACTGCGGACAAGCTAATGCCTGGCACATGAGAAAGCAGGACAACACAGACATGGGAGACACAGGTGTTCAAAGCCTTCATGCGCTCTGCGTGGGATGCGAGGCTCAGCACTGTTTTGAGGATCATCACATAGGATAGAAGGATAAGCAGTAAATCTAACCCCACTGTAGAGACTACAACAAAGAAGCCATAGATGACATTGACTCTGATATCAGAACAAGCCAATGTCATGACCTCCTGGTTCAGACAGTAGGGGTGGGAGAGGATGTTAGTTTTACAGTACTTGTACTGCTTTAGGATAATTGGGAATGGGAATGTGGCACCTACTCCTCTAAGCATAGATGCCAGCCCCATCTTGGCTATTCTGAGTGGGGTTAAGATGGAAGCATATCTCAATGGGTTACAGATCGCAACAAAGCGGTCAAATGCCATAGACATAAGAACAGAGGACTGAGTGAAGATAAGTGAAGTGATGAAAAATTCCTGAGCAAAGCAAGCATCAGAGCTGATCTCCCTAGAATTAAACCAGAATATGCGCAATGTTGTCACCATAGTGGATATCGATATCCCAAGGTCTGTGATGGCCAACATCGAAAGGAAAATATACATGGGCTCATGAAGAGTTGGATCTGTTTTTATAATGAACAGAACAACTGTATTTCCTAAAACTGAAGTAAAATATATTAAGCAAAAAGGGATAGAAATCCAGACATGGAGGTCTTCCAGCCCAGGTATTCCAGTGAGAAGGAAAACTGCATGTTGGAATTTTGTGTCATTGACAACTGTCATAACGTATTGGGTGGATCTGAGGAGTTTTGAACTGTACGTTCTGAAAGAAAAACATAACAGGATATTCAATGATACTAAACCGCACATTCTACTCTCAGTGCAACCCTAGAGATTTCTAGGAGTTCAAGGGAGATCAGCAGATACATAGTCTTAGATTTATACTAATAATTACCTGTTCTGTTGATTCCTTCTAAAGCACCTGACATTGGCCACTGTTGGAATGAGATGATGGGCTAGATGGACCATTGATCTCACTCAGTGTGGATATTCTCATATTAGTGTTTACATCACCGTTCCAAGGAGAGGCATTAAAAATCTGTATATAACCTGTAGTCCGCCTAGCCCAGTATCCAGTGGCCAGTCCAGATGCTTAAGAACAGGAAGCCCTGCCACAGACACTATGGAGTAACCTAATCCCAGAGGCTGTTTTCTCCTGACAAGCATACTAGACCAATTTCATAGTGGAAATCAGAAAAGTTTAAAAATCCCTCAAGACTTTTTAAAAACAAATTTCCACTACTTCTATTGTTTTGTTTTGTTTTCAAATTTCCCTTATACATATCCAGTCACTCTTCCAATCTTGCTGAAGACTTTATCCCACTAAAATCTTATGGCTGTGAGTTCCACATCAAACTAGGCCAATGTGTGATTTTACAGTTTTGACCATCATACAAAATATCTTCTCTGGCCCTCCTCTTCTTAGTGTGATCCATTTTATTATGTTTATATAGGTGGGGGATACTTGGTAAAGATGGTCATTTTTCTCCACACCCAAGACCCCAAATTAAGTCACTGCCCCTTTCCTGTATGTGGGATAAATTCTTAGAACACAGTTTTGAATTCAAGAATATTAACTTCACCAAGCTTTATTAAGTTTCACCTAACAAACATTGGTAATACATTCTGACCCTCAAGAAATCCCTGAAGGAAAAGCTGAATGCTTTGCATGGGCAGTGTTGATTGGACACATATCATCCTACAAGCATTTCTGTAAACTCCCAGAATACCATCTGTCTCAGTAAAAAAACTTTGTGCTTATTGGAAAGACAACCTAAAAGGGTCAGTTACTTCCATGGATGTCCCAAAGAGTGAATACTGCAATCTATAGTTTTGCCCTAACATCTAGTTAAGTTGCAAGATACATCAGTCTTGGTTGTGTAATGGGTGAGGGGTATAAATTGCATACAGCCAGTATTATAATCTCTTTTCCTGCATCTCATCCCCACTCTTTACGGAAACATAGATCAGCAGCTGTGTTGTCTCGTGACTATTACAAAAGCCTTGTGAAAGTGTAGCAGAGTTATTGTGTGCCCCATTCTCAATGTAAGTATTAGGAACAGCTTCTGGTCAGTTGCCAAGAGACAGTATTATGTAAAGGTTCACTGAACAAAGAGATATTAGCACTAACCCACTGCTAAAGGGAAAAAAAAAGACATTAAGTAATAAAATTATGCCTTCTCTTTCCCGTAGAGAGTCCAACAATTCTGTTTCCTTTTTCCAATAGGCATACATGGAATGAAGGTTGGGTTTGTAAGAATTGCATTACAATAAAAAGTTTTGGCAAAACTTTTAGGAAGTATACTTTATTAAACAACTTATAAACACATTCTCTACCCTTGGATCTTCATTTAGAGAGAGATGATTTCAGAAGATAAAGGGGGACCAAAAATGTACCTTGTTATATCATTTTTTTGAGAACATTGAAAGAAGGCAGCTTCTCAGCCCTGGCTCAAACGCCTGTTAACAGTCAAAGTGGTGAGGAATCCTATCCAGCTGGCAGCTTCTCTATCCTGGCTTATTAAGTGCCTGGTTCTCCCTAGTTTTGTGATTTTTATTGACAGCCTTTACTCTGAATGATTTGTATGTACCAGTGGTTCCCAGTATTTTTGTCTCGAGGACCTCAAATATAATGTTTACAACCCTAAAGGACCACCAGTTTCCACTAGCAGGTGTCCATTGCAGCCAGCCAGATTCTTCCTTCTTGCCAATCTCTGGTATCCATCTGCAGCAGGGAAACTTAATATGTTCTGCAGCTCTGTGAGCTTCACCTAGGTCTTGAGGCAATGGTACAGGAGATTAGTTACCCATCCTCCCGACTCCAGCAGGGACCCCAAAACTTAGGAATCAACACAGAGTGCTGCACTCTGTACTAAAGGGGCGCCGTTTTAGTCTAGTTCAGCAAAAAATAAAATAAAATTACTCTTGTGGCACTTAAAGATTAACAAATTTATTTATTATTAGTCTTTAAGTGCCACAGGACTCCTTCCTTGGTTGTTTCACTCTGTGCTGTAGGTGGACGAGGGGAATGCTGATCTCCCATCCCCTTGGATGCAGCAAATAGCCTGCACCAGTCTTTTAGTCAAACAGAAATGCACTCCACTTGAGCCCTTACACAGTAGTTCCCTCTGCACTCAGAAGGAGGGGAGACTCCAGCAACTCTGAAAGTCCCTACAGGCCAATTTTGGCCCCTGGGTGACAAGCTGGGAACCCACTGGTATATTCAGTGTTTATTTCCTGGGCTTTCACTCTCTAGTAAAGTGCCACCCCCATTTGCAAACACCTACAGAATTGCAAATGCGGGTGTTACTGCCCATCCAATCCTACACACAGTATGCAGACACCCAAGGGTCTATGGATAAAAGGTTGATCTATCACAGTCTATCCCCACACCTGTTATTCATCTACAACAGGGGAATGCAGGTCCTGGATTTCAAATATTCATGTGTTAGTGTTCTTGGAAATTAAACTGCACTTTACACGTAAAGAGTAGGAACTGTTAGGCTAATTGACCCACAGTGTGCTACAGTTTTAGTCCCAGTGGGAGAGTGCTGATACAAAGGCACACAGCTCAGAGTTTGTATATTCACAGTCAAGCTGTGTGTGTGTGTGTGTGTGTGTGTGTGTGTGTGTGTGTGTGTGTGT
>ML682184.1:175628-189127 GCA_007922195.1 Podocnemis expansa | reverse complement strand
TGTGTTTAGAAACCCATTTGCTGAATAAACTTCTAGGAGCAAATAAACCTGAGTTAATTTGGGAACTGCACACACACATTGCTTAGGTCTTCTCTGGCCCAGAACAGGACCCATTGACAAATCCTTACTCAGAGCATCGGTATATTCACACCCAGAGCACCTTTAAATCTAGGATTTCTGTGTCCCTGGAAGGATCCCGTAAGGACTAGGGACATATGTGTGGAGGGTTCCCCAGTTACCTAGTGCTGCCTGCTCTCCAGCCCCTGCCACTGAGTCACTCTCACAGCCCAGCTGAGTCAACTGCTCCACACACCATCTGCCCATGTCATCACCTAGTAGCATTTACCCTTCTCTTTGCTTTGAAATTTGTAAAGGTGTAGAAACCTGCCAACGTACCTGGTGCCTGCAAGAAGGGGAGCAGCTGCCAACTGAGGTCTGCACCCAAATGGAAATGGAGTCAGCGGAGAATGTGCATGGGCAGCAGGCAGTCTGCTCAGCAGCAGGTAGTATTTGCTCAGTCAGGGCTCAGCTGTCCTTATGAAGTGTGTTTGTCCATTTCCTTCGGGGCCACTTGGCCACCTGGGACTCTCAGCTGATTGGTTCAGTTTGTCTCAGCTTTAACCCCATCACTGCCAATGCAAATTGCAGGAAGGCCAATCACAGGGGATGTGCCATTTTATTAATAATGTACACTACAACGTAAGCTCTGGCACAGGCTCTGTTCCTGGAATCTAGGCTCTCGTTGTGTATGCATTTTAGAGGAGCCTTAACACTCCCTCAAGGAAGGTCGACTGGCACCAATGATGCTGTTATGGCTGTAATCTTGCTGAAATACAATAAAATATAAAAATAAGAGTTATAGAGGGTTCAATTTCTCCCCTGCAGCCCCTTCTCTTACATTAAAAACCCATGGAGCAGGCCTGGGAGGGAAGATTCCACACAGCTGCCACCATCCCTGTCAAGTTGCCCCCTTCTAACAGTTAATAGGGTAAGGTCCCCTTTTATTAATGGCTTTTTGGTCGAGCTGTCACCATAAATGGCCCTCACTTAAAAGTAAAATGTTTTCTTGTAAGTTTCAAGTTGTTTCTTGGTCCCTTCCAGCAAAGCTCGCTGTTTATACCTTGGTGTCTCAGCTTGCAATAACAAGTGTGATTTCTGAATCAAATGTCCAGCTACTTAGCTAATAATAATAACAAAGCTTCCCTACGAAGGTCAGATAAAAAAGAGAGCATGTAGCTCAGCTACCAAGTTCTGATGTATAAAACTGTTCAAACCATCTGGAATACATGAATTTAGGTAAAAAGACAAGGACAAAACATGTCTTGTGGAGTAGGATTGAATGTTCCCCAAGACATAAAATTTACTAAGAAGGAATAACAATACTGCATCAAGCTGGGGCATTGCTGCTGCTGGACCCAAAGGGCTCATACCCTTCTTCTCCCTGGGCTGGCCATGCCCATGTGAGTCAGCAAGCAGGCCACCAGCCAACAGAGACTGGAGCTGGATCCAGGCTGGGCCCAACTGCTGCTGGCCAGAGTGACTGGAGCCAAAATGGGCCCTGGGACCCAATAGGACCCAGGGTAGTGGGGCACAGACCGTCTTATTAGGGCAGTGATGCCCCTTGTATCAACATGATGTCAGATGCCTCAGTTTATCTAGGTATTTTTTTCTACTTCAATTCTTACATGGTTACCATTGTTGCAACAAAAGATTTAGCCTGGTTTGTGCCTATCTCCCTGATATATGTGGAACTCAACTTTTAGGACTTCTTCTAGGGCTGACAGTGCAAAAGGGCTGGTCAAATATCTTCTGTCGGAACTGTTTTTAATGCAAAATGATTTTCCATCTTGAAAGGTTTTTTTGTTTTTGTTTGTTTGTTTGTGTGTTTGTTTTTTGTTTTTTTTCACAATGGCTCTGGTTTTGGTGGAAAATCTCTTGTGAAACAGCTGAAAACTTAAATATTTAATTAAGGTATGCTGCTACAGCACCTCATGGGCACTGTAGGCTGGCTCTCATGAATCCTTGTGGACCAGGCTCTCTGCTTAGACTACATCTCTTTGCAGTCTACTTTGGATTTAACTCTGTTAAGTACAACATATCATGCTTTGTATAGCTCACTTATTAATCTTTTGCAAAATACAGACCCCTGGGGCGACACCATTCCATTTATTCCTACCCTTTCTTTCCTGTCTTTTAACCAGTTTCTGATCCAGAAGATGACCTTCCATATTATCCTATGACAGCTGAATTTTCTTAAAAGCCTTGGTGAGAGATCTTGTCAGAACCTTTCTGAAAATCTAAGTACACTATATCATGTAGATCACCATAATCCATATACCTGTTGACCCCACAAAGAATTCTAATAAGTTAATGAGACAGGATTTCCCTTTACAAAAGCCAGCTTGACTCTTCCCAATAAATTATGTTCATCTGTGTGTGAAATAACTCTCTTTTTACTCTAGTTTTTATCAGTTTGCCTGGCACTGAAGTAAAGCCTACCTGCCTATAATTGCCAGGACCTCTTCTGGAGTCTTTTTATAAGTAGTGTCACATTAGCTATCACCAACCTCCTGGTACGGAGGCTGATTTAAATTATAATCTACACAGTACAATTAATAGCACTGCAATTTCACAATTCAATTCCTTCATAACTGCTGGGTGAATCCTATTTGGCACTGATGAATAATTGCATTTCATTTTATCAATCTATTGATGACATGTGATATATAAGAGCCAAGTTTTTTTTATTAAGCCCTTGGTGAGGAATCCCTGCACAGCCAAATGCTGGGACTTATCCCAATCCAAACCAAGAGCTAGGGCTTGACTTTGGTGCTGCTAAATGCACTGGATATAGATCCAAGGTGTTTTTTTTTTTTTCTTGTAATCTAAACAAACAAGGAGTCATGTGGCAATTAAAGACTAACAAATTTATTTGTTTGTTAACTAAATTTATTATTCTTTAAGTGACTCAGGACTCCTTGTTTGTTGCATTGAACTAGACTAACACCACTGACCTTTTGGAAAATTTTTAGTCTGTAGGTGCCCAGGATCTTGGCATCTTGTGTCCTTCACATCCCCAGGCAAATTCCCCATCATTGCAAGGACTGAAAAATAATAATAATTCTGCTGAACACCCAAAGTCCATGCAAACTGAGTGAGCTTGAAAATCAGAAATATATTTAACCTATTTATAATTAACTCATTGGAAACCTGGCCATCAACTGCTGTTACTTAGTTGAATAGGAGAATTCAACAAAAGGAGAGGAAATTTGTAACTTTTGACAGGTAGAAACAGAGCTCTGTGCAACAGAGGCACAAAATAGAGTAGTTCGATTTCTTTAAGTTTCAAATCATGACCTTCTGTTACTGACCTGTGTAGGGAAAAGGAAGAAGGATCTTGTATATAAGTCACAAAACTAAGATTTAGAAAACTCACAATTAATTCCAGGCTCTGGAACAAAATCTGTGTGACTTTTAAGTTGCAGCTTGGCAAAGATCTGACTGGGATAATTTAGTTGGGGTTGCCCCTGTCTTCATTAGGCGGTTGAATTGTGTGACCTACTGAGGTCATTCCAACCCTAATTTTCTGTGATTCAATAGTTGATTCTACGATCTTGGACTGTGAGACACAGGGCAATGCTGAAACCACAGGACCAGCCTTGAAGCTGAACTAGTTAGATTCTTTGTTGCCCAGAGCTGTGCTTTATGCTGTGGACACTAAAGATAGCAAGGAGCTAGTTACAAGGATTTTATTCTCTAGCTTGTTCCCTTTCATACTCTATGGAGTTTAGAGCCTCCTGGGCCTGAGGCAAGCACTACCTATTACAACCTAGAAGAACACAGTATAGTTGGCCAAGCTCTTCTGGATGGTTGTGGTCACATAGTACCCCTTTGTGGCCTGAGACACTTTTTAGGCAACATGACCTTACTTCTGAAGTTGTTGCAGGGATGTAATCTTAACTTTTGAGAATGAAAACAACATCCCCTCCTGAGCAGGCTCTTATTTATTCTTCAAAGAACAGACTGTCTTAGCCTGCACCCCACAGCATTCCCCTCCCACAATTTTGGCTGCTGCACACTCCTGGACTATAGATGGAGATGAGTCAAGATGGAGTTTCTCCAGAAAAAAAGCTCCTCATTCACTTCTGAAGTGTGATGTATTTTCTTTGTCCAAATACTCCCCCAATCCACTGGGGTCAGGTGACTTTTTGTGGCATGATCTTTCCCTCATTAGCCAGGAGACTTAATTTGCATTTGCTTTGCCATGCATTTTTGCAGTGTAACTGCTGAGAGATGGTTCTCTTTATCAGCCCTGCCTGAGGCATGTGAGATACATGGTGTGGCAGGCTGCTGCCCAAATCTGGTCCACTGTGCCTCTGTGACCTCCTGATATCCACTCCTGAACCCAGACTTACCCTGCTTTGCAAGGTGGCCACTCACTCCTGAATCAGTCCACACCCACCTCTTGTTTGTAATCAAAGCCAAGCTGTGGGTGTGCCCCCTCTGCCTGCCTATGGGATGGTGGCAAGTGAGCAACCCCAGTCCCCAGGCACCCCACCAGGAATGCCCACCCTACAAGGATTGGGAGGCCCTTTGCCCAGTCATGGTAGACTCATAGACCCTTCTCTGTCCATTTGACATTGAAATGGATTGGCTCCACCTTTCTGATTCACAACTCCTAAGCTCACACAGCTTTAGGTAAAACAGACTCTATTGATTAGAATATGATTTTAAGTGAGTATGTAGCAAATCAATGCAGAGTCATTTAATAAAGGAGTCAGGAGTTACCACAAGCAAACAAAAGAGAAAAATGCATGCTAAATTATTAACACTATTCCAAGATTACTCTTTGGTCTATTCTCCTCATTCTTACTCCCAAGACTGGCTCTTAGTGGTATTCAGCCAGCCCAGGCACTCCTGGCCATGTGGAGAGAGGCTTAGACTCTTGCAGCTGCCCCTAAGATAGTGTTTCTGTGACCAAAGCCAAAATCTTCTCCCTCTTTGAAAGTGTCTGCATTTTTTTTCTTCTCATTTCCCCCTCTGTTCCCCATGCTCCTGGGTTGTGGTGATGTCCTGACTTCAACTTGAGCCTGGGAAGGCAATTTGCTTTGCCTTTTATCATGTAAGTCTCCCCATCCCATTGAGTCTCCACTGGTTCAGATTTGCTTCAGCTTTCGTGATACCTCCATTGCTAACCCCCTCGGTAGCTTAGTCCTTTTCCGTCTGCCTGAATGAGTGTGGCTGACCTTCCCCTGCTGATGTCTCCCATGTTCTGAGAAAGGATGTAGCTGGCCCTGGGTGTCACAGGTCATGCAGGCTGGCAAGGAATGAGAGGAGCCTTGGTGTTAGGCCTTGAAGAAACAATAACCTAGGTTTTCCGAAAGCATGAACTGTTCCCCCGCCAGGACCATATTCCTTTTTTCCCTGCAGCTGCCTCTATTAGGCCTTGATCAGCTACAGAATTCCATGAAACCATAAGGTCTATAACATGGAGCAGGAACTGACAGACCCCACTAACCACTCTGATTTTCCAAAGAGAGAGACCCCAAGATACCCCTCTAATGGCCACTGAATGGCTGGGCTGGGCTAAGACCTGACTGTGGCTCTCTTGGGGGGCTGTGGTGCCTTTCCATCCCTTTGAATGGGTGGGACGGCACAACTGGAGTCTCTTGCCAGGACTTCTGTGTAAATGACCATCATTCACACACACAGTTCTGCTCTGCCTGGGGGGAAGCATGGTTGGTGTGCTGTGTGCTTTGCCATACACCAGATGGGGCAAAGTGCTACCTGAATTTGAACTGAGCCTCTTGTGTGTCCTGCTTTATTCCTATCTCTGGCATGACTCAGTCACAATCACCTGGATGAGGGTGTAAGCAAAGAGTGAGTGATTGGGACCCTTGAATAGTCCCTCTCACAGCTGATATCCAAAGGGGCAGCTGAGTTAGTCTGGTTTAGTAAAACAAAGAAACAAGGAGTCCTGTGGCACTTAAACACTGCCACTCTCAAGGATCACAAAGCAGGCAGAGAGCTCAGGAAGGGCCCAGATTGCGACTGCAAACCCACTCTGAAGTTTTTCTCCTGGCCCCTGAATGAATAAAGAGTGATGGGTCAGATGCGCATCTGTGCACCCTGGGTTATGATCTAGATGATTTTTCCATTCATTTATACACAGTAATTGTATGATTTGTTGCCAATTAGACCATTCAATGTTTCTTTATGGATGCTCACACCCTATTCTACATGATTGCCATGATGATATGTTTCCTGCAACCTCATGCATGTGTACAGATGTGTAACATGGCTCAGAGGGAACAGACAGAGTACTCTCAGTGGCAAGCAAGCACCTGGAGGAGGCAACGAAGATATACTAATTGTGTTACCTGGCTCACGCCAGAAAAAAAGAGATCATCTCTGCTCAGAAAGGGAGGGGTCAAAGGAGTTTTGGAACAAAGAAATATACTTGGGGGAATTTGGGGGCTTTTGGCCTTAGAATCTTCATATTGAAACAACTTAAAGCAAGATCTGGGTCCTGCCCTGCATCAGGCAGAGACTGGCTGTGCAAACACTGACAGCCAAATATCTTGAACATAAACTTGGACAATGAAGCCAGTTTAGGTAGAGATAGGAGGTTAGTATGCATGTTTTATCTTTTATTTCTTTGTGGTCTCTCCTGACTCATTTATATTGTGATTCTGACATGATTGTTCATATTCCCTTAGAATAATAATCTGATCAATATACCTGTAGTTGTTTTATCTAAAGCTGTGTGATACTTAGAGGGTGTGGGTGAAGAAGATAGGACACAATCCATTTCTTTGTTAAATGGAGAACTTAAACATATGGTGATTGGGAGTGGGCCCCAATCTTTGTAGACAGTGGCTCCTGGAGTGGTAACTGGGACTGGGAGTACTCATTTGAGAACTGTCCCTCAAGTAGCCAGAGGACAATACACCCACTGCTTGGGACCAATTGCATGCCAGAGGCCAGAGTGGACTGACTCAGGAGTGAGTAGTCACTAAGCAAAGGGGGCAAATTGGAGTTCAGCAGTGGGAATTGGGGGGTTCACAGTAACACACCAGACTGGATCTGGGGAGCAGCCTGTCACAATAGGGTCACATACAATGGGAGAAAACATCCCTGTTACTTCTCTCTATAAGGAGGAGCAATGAGATGACATGGATACAGCTCTTTATGTGATATCACAATAATCCCTGACTCTGTATAAACAAAGTCACTTTGTAAATGGTGTTCCCTGCCTCTGTACTGTTCCTCCAGTGCATTGTCCTCCTTAAGAGCTTCTGAGGGAGATCAGTAACATATCCCCCATGTCACTAGCACTGGAGTCAGGTAATAAACCAACTATTCAGTTGATAAACATTCTAATTATTCTCTCACGAATCCTTTTGGTTTTTACACTGTACACAACTGGGTTCATGAGCGGAGGGATCATTAAATAGATGTTGCCTAGAACATTCTGAAACAAGGGAGAAGAGCCCTTCATGAATCTGTACATCACAGACAACCCAATCCCAGGCATATAGAAGAGCAGGAAGACGCAGACATGGGAGATGCAGGTATTCAGGGCCTTGAGGCGTCCCGCATGGGACGTGAGGCTCAGCACTGTTTTGAGGATCATCACATAAGATAGAAGGGTGAGCAGCAAATCCAGTCCTGCTGAAGAGATTGTTATAAAGAAGCCATAGATGATGTTGATGCTGATATCTGAACAAGCCAGCTTCATGACCTCCTGATTCAGGCAGTAGGAATGGAAGAGGATATTGTCTTGGCAGTATCGGTACTGTTTCAGGAGAATGGGGTGTGGAAAGCTAATGCTGAATCCTCTTAGTAACGACAGGAGTCCCATCTTGGCTGTAGTGTGTGGGGTTAAGATGGAAGCATATCTCAGTGGTTTACAGATGGCAACAAAGCGGTCAATAGCCATGGACATGAGAATGGAGGATTCAGTGTATGTAAATGAGTGGATGAAAAACAACTGAGCAAAACAGGTATCATGGCTGATCTCCCGAAAATTAAACCAGAATAGGCCCAGTGTCGTTGGCATAGTGGATATTGATATCCCAAGGTCTGTGATGGCCAGCATGGAAAGCAAAATGTACATGGGCTCATGGAGGCTTGGATCTGTTTTTATAAGGAACAGAATGACTATATTTCCTAAGATTGACATAAGATATATTAAGCAGAACAGGATAGAAATCCAGAAATAGATGTCTTCTAGCCCAGGTATTCCAGTAAGGAGGAATACGTTAGGTTGGAAATTGGTGTCATTGACAGCTGACATGATCAGTGTGTAGGTCCAAGGAGTTCTGCAATGTACTTCCTGAAAAGAAAAATAATTGGAGACTAGATGATATTGAATGAGACATCATTCTTCTCTCTATCAATTTCTAGAGACTCCCAGGAGCTCAAGGAATATCCCTCAATGCAAAAATTTGGATTTCTACTTGGCAATGTCCTGTTCTGCTCTTTCCCTATAAAGCACCTGGCATTGGCCAGTGTTGCACAGTTGGAACAGGCTATGGGGTCCATTTGGACTGTTGGTCTAACCCTTTTGGCCATTCTGATAGTTCTTTATTATGATAGGCAACTCTTCATCAGTGGGATTTTCTCCCACGAAAGCTCATGCAAAAAATAAATCTGTTAGTCTAAAAGTGTCACACGACTCCTTGTTTTTTTGTTTTTTTTTTTTATGATCAGAGAGGCCAAGGAAGCCACCCACAAATGTGTGATGGAATTGACGCAGCTGGAGATCCAGGCTGCAGAGGAAGAGGATGCCACCAACAAATGTGCCATGGAGCTAAAGAGCTTGAGATGCAGGATGTGGATATGGTCACAAAAGAGAGAGAGAAGGAACAGGAACACCAGCTGATGGCATTAGAGAAACAGGACCAACTACCAGTGGGCCCTGCATCCCCCCCCACACACACACATCTAAAATACCTAACAAAATTATGCACAACATACCACAAAACACATTGTATCAAGGAATATTTCACCATTTTTGAAAGACTTTGCAAACTGCACAAGATTCCAAAAAACAAAACGTTCTTGTGGCAGTTGCCAAATTATCACGGAAACCTGGGAGGTATTTAAAGAAATGCCAGTTGGGGAGGCTTTCAGGTATGATGCATTTAAGAAGGCCCATCTTGCAAAGATTCCATATTATGCCTGAAGTGTATGGTATGAAGATTAGAGATTGTAAAAAGGAGATAAGCATGACTCATAGTCAATGATAACATACATTGTGGAACCTGCTGAGCAAATGGGTCCAGAGGTCAGCACAGAAGAGCAGTTCCTTGACCTCATAACACATGAATGGTTCCTAAGTGGCTGTACAGGTTATATCAAACTTTCCAGTGGGACAAAGAGGTGAAATCTGTAATTAAATGTCCACAGTGGCTGATGCTTTTGTGCAAGCCCAAAAAATCTGTGGATCATAAGCCCCAGAATGAGAGAGGGCAGTGAGGCAGACACACAGCCTCTAGGTGCCCTACCTCAGTTAGGAAGGCCCAGCTCACCACACTCATGAAGAAGGACAGGGGTTGGGGTAGCAAATGTACATCACCCAGAAACCCGCAGCTTTCTAGGAAAAGCCAATACAGTTCATGGGGGGAGGAGAGGAGCCTGAGAAGGTGTTTTCAATGCAATTCCTCTGAGCATTTGAAGAAGCAGTGCAGGAGGCAGGCAGGGGTTCATCCTGCCCCAGCCCAAGGGAGTTCCATGATCACGACACCTGAGACTCCTGAGATGCAAGAGACGTCCCCTGTTTCCATAACCGGCTTTGTAGCTATATCAAGATAAACTGCCAGGAGGTTGTGAGGTGGAAGGACAGCGGTACACAGCTATCCTTGGTTATGCCAAGCTTGGTCCTGGAGGAAGCTGGGTTACATGAGCAGGAAGCACACATCAAATTGGTGGGAGGAGGTGTGATCTCTGTGTCTCTTGCTGGGATGCAACTACAGTGTGAAGGTTTAAAATGTAATATGATAGTGGGGGTAGTGGATGAGAACCCTGAGCTGATACTGATGGGTAACGATTTCCCAAAAGTGGCTATGCCTATCAGGGTCAATCTCACATTTTGATAGTCTCACATACACCACCAATAGCAAGATTGGTTTGCTGCCAGAGGTCAGACCTGTAGTCCATCTTGCCAAGTGTCCAGTACCAGATGTTTCCAAGGAAGGAGGAAGAAGCCCTGCAACAGAAAGATGGGAGATAACCTGTTTCCAGGGAAAGTTTCTTCCCCATCTAAACTGGTTAGAATTTTTTTATCATGTAAGTCAGGAAAGCTTATAGCTCTCCTAAGCCTTGTTGAAATAAAACCACACTACTTCAATTGGATTTTCTGGTTCTCCATGTAAACATCCAGTCCCTCTTTGAATGTGTGTTTTTGTACACTTTGTGATCTTGCAATTGTTACTTTTACACACACATCCTCTGTGGCCCTTTACTTCTGAGTGTGGCCCATTGTATCCTGTTCCTAAATGTGCAACACACATGGTGAAATGCTCAGGATAGTTATCAGTTTAGTTGTCTGTCCTTTCAAAAGCCCATATTACACAATTGCCACTTTGCAGGAAATAGTGTACAGGCTTAGGACCAGCATAGCATGTTGAGTTGCCAGCCCTCCAGGTTCCTCCCATGTTTCACTCCCCTTGTACAAGGGACTCACCACACCTTTATCAGGTTAACAGTTGTTGTAGCTCCCAGGGCTATGGTTGACAAACAGGATAGGGGCGTAAAACCCTCTGCTCTATCCCAAATCACTCCCTTTAATGAATCACCAGGATATCTCAAAACTTACCTCTATTTGTCTTCCTAAACTGGATGCTCTGAGGCAGTCTACTATCCTTTCTCCACAGGGGATGCACAGGATCTTTCTCCTGAGGTTCATCTCTCTCTGGTTCTCCCCATCCTTCACACAGACATTCTCCCACAATGTGTCCCTTCAAGCCTCAGAGCTAGCATTCTGACATCTGCAGGGGCTGTTTTTTGTTTTGTTTTTTTTCCCCCTTATGCCTGGGGCTCCTTTTTTTGCCTATTCCTCCCTTTGGGGACTCTGGCCAGCTAAGCCCTGAGCCCCTGAGGATCAGCCCCTACCTCCATGAGTTTTTCTCAGGCAGACTCCTGCCCCAGTAGCTCCAGGCACTGTTTCTGTAGGTGTCCCTTTCCGCCACTATTCCAGCATTCCAAGACACGCATGGACAGTGAGGATAATGTGCTACCTGGTCCCTTCCTTTTATGGGTTTCCTGCTGCCATCCCTCTTCCTTGAGTCCATGGGGATTAATTGCTTCCTCCTCTTTTTGCTTGTACTTAGGGTGTTGTTTTCCATGAGTCTCTGTATCCCCTTCTTCCTCCTGGGGGTCTCCTTGTCCTCCCATCTACTTAGAAGGTGGTCCCCTGTCTGACCCTAGTAGGACTGCGTAAGACAATTCCCACACTACTTCAACATGCTGCCAGTTTAAACGCCCATGGGCTTCAAGGGACACCCAGGCCATTAGGCATTACTGGGCTCACCAGGGATGCACCACACTGATACCCTGGCCCTGGGACTGTTCATTTTGCCTTCAGAAACCTCTGTCAGATCAGTGATTGAGTGGAGACAGGGTCCATGAAACCCCACTAGGCTCCCTTCCCACCTAGATGGGAACAGTGTCTGTTTCTGGTGACTCAGCAAGTCATACTACCAACATGTCAGTTCTGAGTCCTTGTCACCCCCATGGCTCTGGCCCTTTCTTGGGCTTCAAGTTTTTGCTGGGCTACCTCACCTACTTAGGTGCCTACACCTCTAGGTACAATATGGTTACAATGATAGCCTTAGCCAGTCAGCCAGGCTGATGCCATCTCACCCATAACTGGACAATCTCTGTCAGGATCTGTTAGGAACTGTTCTAAATTTATGGTGTCCAACACCATCTCCACTATTTGGGTGGTTGATTGTAGCAACAGGGCAACCCAGTAAGCCAGTTGCTGGGTGAATCCTCAAAGACAAATGCTACCCATCCACCTGGTCACTCAGAACTGTGGTTGGTACTTTTCTTCCAACAGTCCAAATGATCAAGAATGTCAGCCATCACCACACTGTGCTCCCAGGTTTGAGCCTTTGCCAACATCATGTAAGCCACCTGTCCCTTGTCCCCTAGATGTGGTGTGAGGTGAAGGGTCCAGGTCATCCTTTCCAGCCAAATGACATCATGACCTACCCAAAGGTCCCAAGGAAAGTGTCAGGATCATCGTTTTGGTGCATCTTAGAGTCTCCAGCTGGTCTCCTTGGTTCTTTCAACACTCATGGGACTCGCTACTTGTTGAATTAGCTTTGGTTGTGTGGCACTTTGCTCCCGTATGAAGTCCTACCAACTCTTCCATTGATCAGCCTGCCAGTGCAGCATAGCCTGCCCCTCTGTCTGTTGGGACATCTGTAACTCCTGTACTGTCTTCTCCAGCCCCTGGAGAGTCTCCTTCATTTTGGTCGCCACTTTTACAGTAGCTAGGATCAGGTCCTGGGCAAGCCCCCACTTGTAACATGTTGCATGCCAGCATTCCTGGTTCCTTTCAGGTTTCATTTCCCTGCTAAAAAGGACTCGTCACATCTTGCCAGTTTGAGGTCACCCGTGTTTTTTATTAACAGTACACACAGTCCACTCCCAGCTCCTATCCCGGGCACTTAAGGGACTTAAAGTCTCAGGATCATATGTTCCTCTTACAAGCAGACAGACTGTCACACAGTGCTTCCTTTCCCTGCTTGGCCATGCCTATTCTCTGGTTCCCTGAGTTGGCCTATCCATCTCCCCAGGTCATATCACCAGCTGTTCCTCTATTCCTGGCTAGGCCTGGATCCCTGACTCAGCCTTAAACTGGACAACAGCAGTTACCTGCATTGATATAGCCCCTTCAATCTTGGGCTAACAAAGGCAGGTGAGGGCTAAAACACTCTGCTCTGTCAGAGCCAGATTCTGAGTTCTGGGACACTGACTGCAACAGTTGCACTTTGGCTTCACATGTGTAAATTTGATCAGGACCAAGCTCTATTAATTTGAACTTATCAAATGCTTCCCATGATATCCTTTGACAACAAAAACAAACAAGGAGTCCTGTGGCACCTTAAAGACTAACATATTTATAGGTACTAATTTTTTACGTCAAAGCCGTCCACATTTGTTTTATTGAAATAGATTAACATGGCTACTCCTCTGGAATTTCTCACCACCAAGAGTTCCTGCAGCAAAAGTTTTGCCTGGCTCATGTTGACTGAATCCTGACAGGTTGATCAAGCTACAGGCTTCTCTTTATTCTCACAGGCTGTGTTCTCACACAGCCAGTTATTTCGATATGGTTGTTGCGAAACAACTTGTATCGAAATAACGCTCGTTGCGAAACAACTTATTTCGAATAAACAAAATGTTAATTCGAAATAAGGCAAAACCAGGTCATCAAAATAGCAAGTTCACACTGTGAACTTGCTATTTCGAAACCATGCCAG
>ML682184.1:66381-175228 GCA_007922195.1 Podocnemis expansa | reverse complement strand
CAACGGTTGTTTCGCTCCCGCATGTGGTTTAAGTAGTTTCGCAACAACGGGGTTGTTTCAAAACAACGGGAATCGTTGTTTCGAAACAACCGTGCGTCGTGTGAACAGCCAAAATCTCATTTTGAAACAACCTCTGTTGTTTCGAAATAAGAGGGCTGTGAGAACACACCCACAGAGAATATCTAGGGTCTCCCAGTAAAAATGTTCTGTACATATTGGGAAAGTTACACACTAACAAAGACACTTACTGCAATGGGGTGGAGAGTGGTCTATGCCCCAAAAGAAAAGGGCAAACAAGAGCTTTACACTAATATCCAACTGAGGTTGCAAGTTTCTTCAGCCATACTCATGTAACATATGATATGTGTAAATTATACAACTATTATTATAGTCCTTTTTCCTTCACCTCTTCTCTATGCGTCACTGAAACACAGGGCAGTGATTCCACTTTCTCAGGAAAGACTTGCACAAGTGTAGCAGAATTATGGTATGCCTGACGGTGTCTTCATAAAAGTATCAGAAGTAGGTTCAGGTCAGTTATCCTGGGAACAGTATATTACAACTGCTCACTGAACAAAGAGCTAATGGGAAAAACTCACTGTAAGGAGTATTTGGAATACCTCTGAAATAAATTCTAAAGCAAAAGTCAATAAGTAGTAAAGTTAACACTGCATCTTCCTGGGCAGATTCCACAAAACTCTATTGCTGGCTTTGCAATGCAGGTTTGACTGGTGATGATTGCATGACACTGAAATGTTTTAGCATAACATTTAAGGAACTATACATCAGTGCACACACATAAATCCATTCTTTCCCCTCTGGTCTTCTATAAGGGATGATTTCTATGGTGGTGGTGGTGGGGGGGGATGAAAAATATACCATTTGTCATCTGGATTTCTTGAATGTGAAAAGATTGCACCCTTTGGTTCTCATTCATCACCTGTCAGCAAACAAAAGTTCAGGAATCACTTCAGCTGGTAGTGTCTTCACCCTTGGCTTAAAAGCTGGCTGGTTCTTCTCAGGTTTTGTGATGCCAGTCTGCAACTTTTCTGTGGAGTCATGCAGCCACTGGGATCAACATAAACAATATTCAGCCTCTAGGCTCTCACTGTCTAGTATGGGGATTGTCAACCATTTCTCATTTGCGAGCACATGCAAAATTTCTAAAGCAGATGTTGCCAAGTTCCAAAGGGGTAGCTGTGTTAGTGTAGTTCAATAAAACAAATAAGGAATCATGTGGCACTTAAAGGCTAACACATTTATTTATCACATGAGCTTTTACAAAAACTGTAAGTTCCCACATCTTCAAAGCACCTGACAAAGTGGGATTTTCTCCCACGACAACTCATGCAATGAAAAAATTTGTTAGTCTTTAAGTGCCACAGGACTCCTTGTTAATAAAGCAGATGTAATTCCTTTTGAAATTTTCCACATAGTCTGTACATCCCGAGAGGTCCATGGTCTATTAGTTGAAAGTCTAACTATAGACTAGTCTAACTATACTGTTAGTCGTGCACCTCTTATTTTCCTGCAAAAGAAACAGGGAGTCGTGTGGCACTTTAAGACAAACAGATTTGGAGTCTCCAGGAAAGGAATTTCAATGAGAATCCTGTGAGTGTTCATGGAACTCAAACTATATTTTACACATGAAAGTCAGACCTGCTTGTCTAGCCCTGTTGAGTCACACTGTTTTTCAGCCCAGGGCCAGTCTGAGACTAGGAGGATAATGGTATTCCACCCGTGGAGAGGGAAAGGGAAAGGGAAAGGCTGACATCTCACACTGCGATACCAAAAGGTGTCAGACGTGCAGGTAGTCATATAATTGTGAGTGGAATTTGCAGGACAGAACGGCTGAAATCGTCATCTTATCAGAAACAGAATTATTCCGTGTGCTTTATCTGCCCTGCTCCCACACAACAGCACAACTCTGAGTTCTGGTAATCACAAATGAGTTAGGAAATAAAAGCTTTGAACATGAATCTTTGATTAAATTTCCAGGAGCAAATAAACAAGAAATGGAACCACTGGGAAATCCTCACTCAGAAAATCAGGATTTTAACTGTCAAGCTCCCTTTGAATCTGGGGTTTCTTCATGTCTGGAAAAATCCCTGTGGACCCCAGGCACTTGGAATGGAGGGTCCCCCAATTACCTAGTGCTGCCAGCTCTCCAGCCCCTGTCACTGAGTCACATCCACAGCCCAGCAGAGTCAGCTGCCTCTCCACAAAACATCTGCCCTTGTCAACAGCTGGCAGCCTTTACCCTTCCCTTTGTGTCGGAAAGATTAAAAGACAAAGAAACCTGCCAACATACCTGGTGTCTGTGAGAAGGGGAGCAGCTGCCAACAGAGGTCTGCACCCAAATGGACGAGAAGTCAGCAGAGAGATTGCACAGGAAGCAGGCGGTGTCTGCTCAGACAGAGTCCAGCTGTCCTTATGAAGAGTGTTTGCCCATTTCCTTGGAGCCCACATGGCCATCTAGCATTCTCAGCTGACTGATTCAGCATGCCCCAGATCTAACCATGTCATGGGCACTGGTGAACTAGAGGTAGTCTCATCACTGGGGATGGGCAGTGATGCTACAAAACAAGACTGCAGCACAAGCCTGCCACAGCCTCTATTCCTGGATTTCTGACTTGTTGGAGTTGTGCATCTGTCTCAGAGGCAGCATTGGCTCTACCCATAAGGTAGTAAGGAACTAGCTTGGGGTGCTGAAACTTAGGGATACCAGCACTGTGCCAGCACCCGTAAGCCCCTCCTCTCTGCTGGCTCACCCAGCCCCCAGGACGGGGAACATCTGGTCCAGGGGAAGAGTGGGCCAACCCAGAGGCCCAATTCCACTCTCTTGCCCTCCCCTGGGCTGGCTGTTCTGCCCAAGGGGCAGGGAGGGCTGGCCCTGAGGCAGGGCAAGAGAGCATTGGCCAGGCGCCCTGACCAGCTCACTCTGCTCCCAGGATGGAGAACAGACGGCCCCATGGAAGTGTGGGAGAGTGGAGCTCAGATCCTGGGCTGGCCTCCTCCACCCAAGCTGGCTGTTCCCTGCCCCTTGAGCTGGCCCTATTCAGCAAAATCGCAGGGCTCCCTTGTTGGCAGCCAACTGGAGCTGATGGTTCTCCCACTCCTATAGTGGATTAATGATTATATAGGGTCAGATTTTCCCCTGTAGCCACCTGTTTTGAATTAAAAACCTAAGGTGCAGCGTGGGCTCAGAAGATTCCACACAGCTCCCTACCTGGAAGTTTCTCTGTGATTGTACCAGCAGGGGCTATCCCTTTCCATCTGTTTCAGCAATAAACAGGGGGACCCAATTTGACTCTGCCATCCTGTGGTAGTCACCTGCAAATATCAAGATCAAGGCAAGCTGCAAAAAGGAAAATAGATTCTCTCAGTACTGGTGAATGACCTGTAATCACAGCTTCCCAGCTGGTCACAAACAATAATTTTTATTCTCCAGACTGGTACTCAAGAAGCCACAACAGAACATAAAAAGCAGCTGGTTACCAAATAGCCACTGGGTCTCTTAAATGGAGAAGTTACTTAAAGCTCAATGTTCTTTACCAAAAGAGTTCTTCCGACCCCTAAGGCTCAGCCACATTACCAGATCAATATCCATTTGGATCTAATCCAAAATACTAGCCAATCCTTTAATAACTAAACTAAATGTTTATTATACGAGAAAAAAATGAACAATGAGAGCACTCTTATGGATTAAAGAAAATCACGTACATAAAATGATTTAAAAGTCCATGTATATCAAGTCCATGGCAGAATTTGAAAGTTTATAATCTTGTATAGTTCCTGTGGTATACATACAATCTTGGCTGAGTCTCAGACCTTTAGTTACAGTTTCAGATTTTAGATGAATAGATACAGAGGTGGTGTTAGCAAAAAGCCGCATTGACTAAAAGACAAGATGGAGGTGGTGCAGCGGCCTTTTATGACCTCTGGCCTTTCCCATGCTGTGGAGAATTTTACAGCAACAAGATGGAGTCCAGAGTCAGAGGAGGAAGTCCTGGTGACTTATCAGGCATTTTCTTGAGCCCATTTTACCTGTGAGTTTCTTTAATGGACCATTAAGTAGACATTTGCTGCAGCCATCCTGTCCAGGGTAGCTCCAAGAAACTCATCAAAAGTTGGCATACAGATATATCAGACATATTCATAACTTGTAATCCACATACACATAACCAATATCATAATATTTAACAAATTACAACCTTTCTATACATGTAATATCTCATTGGGATTAGTGCAATTTTGAAATATTGTTATTAAATCACAAATGATTGCCAAATACAGCCAGTATCACACCTAGCATCCATGGATCCCCAAAGTTATGCAGAGACCTCAGAAATCCCCTGATAGCTGAGCCCTTCCTCCTACAATCCAGGTGCCTCCACAACTGCTTGAGGATCCTCTCCAGCTGCCTGGGAGCACAGGCTTTTTGGAGGTGTTTTCCTAGGGCCTCTCATAGTAGCCGCAGCCAATAGGATCTGCTGAAGGAGCCATATGCAAGTTGAAGGAGGCTGGACAAGATGCAATGGCTGGTTAGAGAAGCTGGTGAGGCACAAAAGCCCAGCCCTCAACTGCATGGGATGTTTCTACTTCTTCATACCCAAGAGTGCAGCCATAGACTCAGACAGCACAAACTTCATTGCTGTTAGAACCCAAAGACTTAATTCAATTTTATTTATCAGTTTGATTGATAATTTACACAATCAAAGTCAGTGGATCAGTTTGTGAATCTACATGATAAGACAGTGGTCTACAATGGAAATCAGCAGATTTTATATGTTTATTGCAAAACAGTTTCTATATATTCATACGACTCCTATATACAATAAACAGTATACACAAAGAAAATGCAACTAGTCTCTATAAGAGGCAGAGGAAAAGACTTCAGTTTCTCTTGGGAATTCAGGAAATGGAAGATGGAGAGTGCCATGACAACTCACTGACCCATGAAGAATTATCAGTTTTCCATGAAAACCCTTACCTAATAATGAATGAAAGGAAGCATTTTACTTTTGTTTAAATCGCTTTGTGTGGGAAAAACCTTGTGTTTTCTGTCAAGCTCTAGCTCAAACAGTGAGTCTTTGTCAGCAGCAGTCTCTTATCAGCTGCCAACACTGAGCAGCCCTTGGTCTTCTGCCCGGGTGGTAGTGATGTCTCTGTTGCAGAGGATGCCTGTCTACTCAGACAGTCTGGTAGGCTGATAGGGATCTAGGCTGGAACACAATGGTGTTGGGTGGGCCTGTGTTCCCCTCCCCATTTTCCTAACCAGAGTATTGCTAGCCCCCTTGAACTGTAGCCACCTGGAGAGGTGATTAGTTATTTCCTTTGCCTAGACCTGGGCAGTTTAAAGGCCTGAGCAGCTCTCTGCTATCTATGCCCCTCCTGGGGTTTGGGGGGACCAAAGAATCTCCCTGCCAGCTCCATCCAGCTGGAGAGCCAGGGAGCTAAAAACTTTGTGCCAGCACCCCTCTGTCTGGAGGACCGAGGAGTAAAGACTGCTTGGTAGCCTACCCCTCCTTGGGGCTGGGGGCTAAAGACTCCTCACCTGCCATCCTCATGTTGATGGGGCTCTTATCAGCTACTTTTCCACAACAGGATGGCAAAGTCCACAGTTTAAGACAGCAAAGTGGAGTGACCACCCTCTGAGCAAGATGCTGAAGGAGGGCTACCTTGTACTCCCCAGCTCCTTGCTGGGCTCTGCATTGGTTCAGTCCTACTGCAGTTTCACTGGCTCCTCTCCACCTGACCCCTTGCTAGCTCAGTCTCCTTTCCCCTTGGTCTGAGCAAGAGCAGCCATCTTTCACCTGCTTGTGTTGCCATTGGTCTAAGAGAGGATGCAGCCAGCCTTGACTCCCATGGCTTCTACGAATTGGCAGTGAGTGAGATGCATCAGCCCCTGCCACGTACTACAAGGCCACCATTGCAGTGACTTAAAATAACTATCTCCTGGGCTTTCCCAAAGATAAACTATTCTTCAGCCAAGACAATCTTCCCTTCTCCCCCATAACTGCCTCTGCTTGGCCTCAGTCAGCTCTGAAGTCTCAGAAACTTTAAAAGGGCCATACCATGGAGCAGGGCTGACTGATCCCACTGGTCTTTCCCACCTCAGAAGCAAGAGTCCTCTACACACCCTTCTTATAGCCACTGAATGGCTGGGCTGGGATAGGTGCTGGCTCTGCTTCTGCTATGTAATGGAGGTGCATTTCACACAAGCAGCTCTCCTTTGCTGGGGGGCAGCACAGTGGGCTTGAAGGGGCAGCAGGTGTGCTGTGTGCAGAGCCACCTGTGCAGCAGGGATGGAAAGGTCCCTAAATGGCTTCAGCTGGGGCTTCTGTTTTAATCTCATCTGTCTCAGAAATCAGTGACAAGACCCACGTGAGGGGCCAGGGAAAGGTTGGGCTACCAGCCCTGTGAATAGCTCCTCTCCAAAGCTGCTTCCAGTCTCATGAATCATACAGCAGCCAGAGTGCTCAAGGAAGGACAGGACTTCAAAGGCAAAATAGCTTTTCAGCTTTTCTTAGGGCCCATCGTTGCTTAACTAGAAATGGGACAGTGAGAGGTCATGCATAATGGACAAGAAAGTTGCATTCCTTCTTTGTATTGATGGAATCTATAGAAATTCTGATCTCTGAGCTGACACTGGTATAGCTCTTTACAGGTTAACATCTCATCTGTCCTCTGTCTGTACAGAAACAGAGTCTTTTGAATTGTTGATATCGGTCTCCATCTTGTTTCCTCATTGAGCCGTCCATACTTAGGAGCTGGTGATGGAGATAAGTTGATCATGTCCTCTCAATGCAAGTTTCTAGATGACTTGTGATTCTTATCTTTCTTGTCATTAGTCATTGAACCAAATGAGGAATTGACCATTCATTTAATGAAAACCCTAATTATTCTCACACGGATGTGTTTGGTTTTCATGCTATACACTATTGGGTTCATCAGAGGTGGGACAAGCAAATAGATATTGCCCAGGGCAATATCAACCAAAGGAGAAGGGTTCTTCACTAATCTGTGTATCGCAGACAAGCTAATCTCTGGTGTATAGAAGAGCAGAACAATGCATATATGGGAGACACAGGTGTTCAGGGCCTTGAGACGCTCTGCATGTGATGCAATGCTCAGCACTGTTTTTAGGATCATCACATAAGACAGGAGGATGAGCAGGACGTCCAACCCCAGAGTAGCGACTGTTACAAAAAGGCTATAGATGCTGTGGGGCCTGATATCTGAACAAGCCATCTTCATGACCTCCTGGTTAAGGCAGTAAGAATGGGACAGGACATTGGCATGACAGTATTGGAAATGTGTCAGGAGAATGAGCCCTGGGAAAGTAACACCCACAGCTTTTAGGAGAGACACTAGCCCCATTTTGGCTATTCTAGGTGGGGTTAAGATGGAACCATATCTAAGTGGGTTACAAATTGCAACTAAGCGGTCAAAGGCCATGCAAAAGAGTATGGAGGACTCAGTGAATGTAAGTGAGTGAATGAAAAACAGCTGTGTGAAACAGGCATCAAAGCTGATCTCCCTAGAATTAAACCAAAATACACCCAGTGTGGTTGGCATGGTGGATATTGATAATCCAAGGTCTGTGATGGCCAACATGGATAGGAGGATGTACATGGGCTCCTGAAGATTTCTATCTGTTTTTATAATGAACAGAATGACTGAATTTCCTAATATGGAAATAACATATATCAGACAAAAGGGGATAGAAATCCAGACATGGATGTGTTCTTGCCCAGGTATTCCAGATAGAAGGAACACTACAGGTTGGAATTTGGTGTTATTGACCAGCGACATGATGCACCAAGCAGGTCGGAGGAGTTTTGACCCTTAATCCCTGGAAGGAAAAAAGAAAAAAAAAAGACTAAATGATATTGAAGGAGACATCGTTCTGCTCTTAGTTCAAGTCTGCAGAGTTCCTGGAGCTGAAGGAAGATGAGTAAAACATATCCTTGGACTCACAATTAATGATTACCCCTTCTATTCATACCCTTTGAAGCACATGGAATTACCACTGTTATGCAATAGGATATTGGGCTAGCCAGACCATTGATCTACCATGATGTGGCCGTTCTTATATTCATAAACCACTATCAGGAAGAGACGCATTTCCAGACTGAAATAGCTCTGTGGTCTGTGTAGCCCAGTATCCAGTGGCCAGGACCAGATGAAGTTAGAAGAAGCCCTGTAGTAGACAGGTAATAGATAAACTGCTTCCATGAAAAATTGCTTCCTGATACTCACTGGTTACACTTATTTTGTGGTGGAGTCAAGAAGGTTTGTAGCCCTCAAAATGTTTGCCCCTGCTACCCTTTTGGATCTTAATCCCATTGATATATTTTGGCTGAAAGTTCCAAAGCCTGTTTAATCCCTATGTGATTTTACAGCTGTGACCTTCACACAAACACCTTCTCTGGCCCTCCGCTTCTGAATGTGGCCCTTTGTATCGTACAGTGAAAAAGTTCATTGTATCTATGTCTTGCTCCGAAGTTATTTATAAATGTCTTTCACTGTCTTCTACATGTTTTCATTGTCTCCACTCCTAAAAGCAGGAATTGCACCTTTGCCTGTTTGTAGAATCAAGGATTCATTCTTAGGGTCAAGTTTTGAGTTCAGGAACATTAACTGAAACAGCTTCACTCCAGATTTATATGTGGAAATTCAATGAGAACAGAGTGCAATTAACTTTCAAATACCAGATACTCTTGGTGATACACTGTATGCCCACAGAATTCTTCTAAGACAAGAGGAATGATTTGTTTGGTCAGTGTTGACTAGATCAAAAGAGGCTGATCATCCTTTAGGCTTCTATTTGTACTCACAAGACCCCATCCTCTCCATGGAAAAAGGTTCTGTTGCTATTTGGTTACTTAGAAGCTAACACAAACTGTTTCTTCATCTCAGCAGGAAAGAGGTTGGTGTCCTATGCAATGAAAAATGCAAACAGTAGTTTTGCACTAATATCTGAGTGAGTGCGTGTGTTACTTCAGCTGTGCTATTGAGACAGGTGTTGAGACAATTATACATAGCTGCTACTACAATCCCATTTCCTTCGCATCATAGCTAGTCTTCACTGAAACACGTACCAGCAGCTCTGTTGACATACGACTTTTTATATAGTCTTGCACATGTCTTGCAGACTTAATTAATATATTGCTTGTATGATCAAAAGGGACCAATATGATCACCTAGTCTGATGTCCTGTATAACACAGGCCACAGAGTCTCCCACTCCTGAATCATTGTGTGCATGATTCTAAATCAAAGTGTGAGAAGAAGCACCTTGTCAGATGCCAGAACACAGTATCAAGGAAGTGCTCACTGAAGAAAGAAATAATTGCAGAAACCTGTTGCAAAAAGTATTCAAAATACCTCTGAAATACTTTCTAAAGCAAAAGCCACTAAGTAGTAAAGTTTCCTTTCCTCTTTCCTGTAGCGATTCCTGCAGATCTGCAGCTTCCTTTTGATGAATGTAGTGAAACTTTGGTTTTTAATAACTACATTACAAGGAAAAGCTTGTCATTTATAGAATAATTGAAGTATAGTTTGATATAGAATTGTAATTTATAAAAATATATACTTTTAAAGACCTACATTTCAGCAATCACATGTAAACCCCTTCTTTCCCAACAGATCTATTTGGAATAGATTTCTCAGGTTACAGTGGGACCAAAAATCTATCATGGCTTATCTGGATTTCTTGAGAGTTTGAAAAGATTGCAGCATCTTGACCCTCATCCAATCTCCTGTCAGCAAACAAAGCCCGGAGAATGCTTCATAGCTGGTAGGTTCTTTATGCTTGGCTTAGTAGCTGCCTTGTTCTCCTCAGGCTTTCTGACATCTACCTACAGCCTTTATACAAGAGTGGTGAAGGCATTGGGATCAATGAAAACCACTGCATTCACTGGTGGGTTGCTCTCTAGTACAGTGGTTTTCATGATTTTCTCATTTTTGGACACATACACAATTTCAAATGCAGGTGTGTACACTTTTAGAAATCTTACATATAGTCTTCAAAGTCCTATAAGTTCATGGACTATGGCATGAAAACCACAGATTTAGTACAGAGTAACCCCAGCACTCCATATTCTGCTACACTGGGGGTTTGCAAGAAGTGGGTTTCAAAGAAAAACACTCAGTATACATGGAAATCATTTGCATTTCATAGGTGAAAGTAATCTATTCCCCCCAACCATGCCAACTCTGACCTCTCTGTCTGTCTCTCTCTGTCTCTTTCTCTCCCTGACCACCTATGTGCTGTATTCATGAAATACAAACAATCCTGGAACAGTTTTGTGACTGACATAGAGCTGAGCAGCCGTACTTATTAATGTGTCTGCTAAATCCTGTGCTATTTAACTATTGATTTTGTAACTATTTTGGGTTAAAAGTCAGGATATGACCAGTATGGTGCTTTATACCAAGTTGCTGGGGGGGGGGAGCAGAAAGGGTAACAAGAACTGAGGATAAAACCAGATTTCAGTGAACATTTCTGGAAGGTTGAGAGAAAACACCTGAGCTTCACAGTGCAAATAGCTCGTTTCCAGGGCTTCAGCCAAGTTATACAGCCTGTTCTGCCCGTGCTGGATGTACACGTGATGGTGGGGTACCTGCTGCGGAGAAACTTGTCAGACTGAGAGACAAACACACACTGAAGGAGAAGTCAGGAGATCCTCAGCGTGCCTGAGTCTCCATGCAAATAGGAGGAATTGGGAGATGCGTACACACTATTGCTTTAAAAATATATATATTTTTTATTTTTTAATTTTTTTCCCCTCTCTCCTGTGATGCCTTATTCCTAGTGCTCTGATTAAGCGATATTTTGGTTCAGGAAAGCTGTCTGGTCACTCTATCACCAAAGTCCCAGACCCCTGAAAGGATGGGGATTGTAATGAACTGACAGGCGCTCAACCTAGTCAACCTGTTGGTCAAACCCTGTTGAGCCACAATGTGGTGTAGCCAAGGGTCCAGTCTAGAGCGGGAGAATGTTGAATCCCTGCCCAGGAGAAGGAACGGGAGGAGGCTGATATCTGGCAATCAGAGACCGAAAAGGAGCAGAGGTGCAGGATGCCCTATAACTGTGAGTGGCTTCAAGACAGCAGAACAGCCGGGGCTCTCATACAGTCAGAAAGCAAAACTGCCATGATACCAGAAAGCAACACAGCTCTGACTCCCAGTCTTCACAAAGCAGCTAGGGAATAAAGGCTTTGAACCTGGATTTGCTGGTTACATTTCCAGGAGCAATAAACTTGAGGTAATTTGGCAACTGCTCACTGATATTCCAAGAGCAGTTGCTCTTCTCAATCTCAGAGCATCCTGCCTGATTAGGAGTGGGAGCCACTGAGAGACTCTGAATTGAGGCATCTGGGTTTTCACAGTCTCGGCTCACATTAAATGTTGGATTTCTGGGTATCTGTAGGTATTCCCTGGAGTGGAGGGTTCCCCAGCTGCCTAGGGCTGCCTCATTTCCCATCCCTCTCACTGAATCACACCCTCAGCCCAGCAGAGCTTGCTGCTGGTACACAGAACATTTGCCCATCTCAGCAGCTGGCAGCGTTTACCCTTCCCTTTGTGTTTGAAAGATTTTAAGGACAGTGATACCTGCCAACATACCCAGTGCCTGTGAGAAGGGGAGCAGCTGCCAACAGAGGTCTGCGCCCAAATGGACAAGGAGTCAGAGGAGAGCTTGCACAGGCATGAAGCTGTGTCTGCTTAGACAGGGGTGCAAATGTCCTTATGAAGTGTGTTTGCCAGTTTCCTTGGGGGTCACATGGCCACCTGGGACTATCAGCTGATTGGTTTTGCATGTCTCAGCCAAAGGCAAGCTGTAGGAAGCCCAGTCCCAGGGGATGCATGGCGATGTTATGAAACTCATCCGTAGTGCATCCTTCCACAGGCTCTATTCCTGAAACACAGCCTAGCATCGCTGTGCATGTGGCTCAGAAGATTCACGGGGTTCCCTCTTTTGTGGCTGGGTGGCACCAATGAAGCTGTTAGAACTGTAATCTTGCAGAAATACGATAAAATAGAATAATAATTGTTATATGGGAACAGATTTCTCCCTGACTGTCCCCTTCCAATCTCATGGTGGAGGCTGAGAGAGAAGACTTCCATACAGCCTCCTACAAGTAAAATCCCTCCAATGTTTCAGTGGGGTGGGACACTCAGTAGAGTGATCTGTTCCGTTGTGTTGAGGAATAAAGGGAGAACTTCACCACCTATGAATCCCCAAAGTTACAAAGACATCTCCGTGACCCCCTGATAGCTGGGACCTTCCACCTGTGTCTCTCTTCCTCCAGAACATCTCTAAGACCCTCTCCAGTGACCTGGGAGCAGAGGTTCACTGGGACTGTTCTCCCAGGGCCTGTCATACTTGCCACTGCCCTGAGGAACTGGTGAAGGTTGATGAAGAGGTGGAGTGGGCTATCTGGAGAACTGAAGACTGTGGCAAGGCATGAACCGGGAAGGAGGTTTATATATTTCCATACAAAGAGAACAACCATAGATTGAGTCTACACAAACTTCATTTATGTTACAAACCAGAGGAAGACGAAAATGCTCCAATTACTCATGGGAACCCAGGCAGCTGCAGTTGGGCAGCACCATGGCAACTGAAGTTTCAATGAAGAATGATCATTTTTTAAAGAAAACCAGTCTCCAAAATTAGATGAAAATGAAACATTTTACTGCATCCTTCACAGTTGTCTCCACTGAGTCTTTGCAAAGCACTGGCTAGTAAATTATATGTATCAGATTTGGAAATGGATTCCAGAACTTTGTGGCCAACTAGAGCATGTTGGGATAGATTTAAAATATGAATTTAGAAAAAGACTGGTTTGGGACAGCTTTCAATTTACCTCTGGTGTTGGAGCCTTCCAGATATATCTGCTTTATGATTTTGGCTATCCTGAATGATTTTGGCTTATCTGAAACAAAGAAACAAGCTACTTTTTTAATTGAATTTGAAATCTGAGATACTCAGGCAGTCTCTGAACACCATCTTTTGGGGTTCCGAGAAAAATACAGAAAACTGCAAGTCTCCTAATCAAATCACAGGAGTACATACTCCTGGCCATATGATACGCTGAATACTCACAAAGAAGGTGCTGAAGGTTAGTTAGCAGACTTTTTTTGGTATCAGATGCCATCAGTGGCAGAGAAACAGTTTTTCTTTCGCCTGGGACTCAGCACTTCTTGTCAATAGGACAGTTTCAGGCCATAGACAGACAGACATAAGAACATCTAGGAGGCACATTTCCTTGATTCTGGAGCCACAACTCCTAGCGTCTCCTTTTGATATCCAGGCATGACACCAGTGTAGGATGGTAAAAAGTTAGCCTTGAACAAAAGGTCCAACCTGAGCCCCAGGTCACTGTAGCAACAGGGTCACTATATGAACAAGCCTTGATTTTGAAGGTAAAGCACCTGCACACTATATGGTAAAACTGAACAAAAATCAAAGGCCTGAATAATTTTATTAAACTTTAAAGCATCTAATAAAATGGGATTTTCTCCCATGAAAGCTCATGTGATAAATATATTTGTTAGTCTTTAAGTGCCACAGGACTTCTTGTTTGTTTTTATTAAACACATAGTCAATGTCCACACCTACAATGTTAAATCAATTTAATTTAAATCAGTCTAATTGAATCAATACAAAAATAATTCAATTGATTCAATTTAAATGAAATTAACAGGTCCCAAAGAAAATCCCAAATCAAATTAGCATGTCCATGGACAGGACTTGCTAGTTTGATTTAGGAGAGGGGCACCATGGAAGGTGTGGCAATATGGGACATGCCACCCACCCATTCCCCGGCCAAAATCTTGTTTGGTTAGCTGGGTGAGGAGGAAAAGAAAGGGTGCAATCGTTTCACATTTTCAAGAAATCCAAATGACAAATGGTATATGAACCTGGCTGGGGAGAAGGCATCCCCATTCTTATCTGCAGCCCCAGGTACAAAGCCGGGTGCCAGGGAAGGGATCCCCAAGCTCAGCTCCTCATGTGCTAGCTGGGTGGCAAGGAAAGGGATCCCCAACACCCGGCCATGTGCAGGGAGCCAGGCGTATGGGGACCCATCCCCATTTGCCCGGTTAGTGCACCAGGAGCCAGGCATGCAATGTGCCTTCCATGCCTCCACACCCCCTTCCAGTGTGCTGAGCCCAACCCTCCTTTCCAGAGTGCCATGCAGACTGAAAGGAAGGTCAAACCAGGGTTTAGCTTGATATAACTTTTAAATCTATATAAAACATCCACACAGTGTTATATCAATATAACGGTTTCAATGTAACTGTCATGTCAACATAAAAACTAGATTTTATTATATTGATACGACTTTCCTTAAAGCAAAATGAGGGACCTCCTAATTTTGCTATAAGGAAGCCTAGTGTGGACCTACCATTTTTTAAAATCAAAATAACCAGCACTATCTTGATTAAAACTCTGTGTGTGGGCATACACATAGATATTAATAGCCATTTTAAAGAATCAAATCGAATCATAGGGTTAAAAGGGACCTCGTGAGATCATCAAGTCCAATCCCCTGGGGCTTGAACCCAGGACCTTCTGAATGTTAATGTAATCAAATAATGATCTGTGTGCATACTGTTTGGATAAAAGAATTGAAAGGCAGCCCTTCTTCACTCACTTATGGTGTCGAAGAGGATTGAGCATGCAATAAATGGGAACCACTAGCTTTGCTGGGTTTTTACTTCTAAACATATGCACAGAAAGCAAGGGCATTCACATTCTGAGAGACAGAATGCAATTCACTCCCAGCTCCAAACACATTTCCTTAGCTCCATATTGGACCCCAACCTCCTCCCACCCCAAATCCAGCTACCCCCACACTTTGTGACCATGGACATATGCATGCAGGGTCTCAAGTGTGACTCCATTTCTAGAGCAGCTCTCAGTCTTCTTCAAGTGTGTGGGGGGTTAGTGTCAGACACAGGGGCTGCTCATCAAAGCTCTGTTCAGCCAGGTCACACACTCCAGATCCTTCATGCTTCTAATGCAAGTCCAATATATCAAAATATTTTTTTTTAATTGTAGATGTCAGATATGGTCAGAATGTTCCAGCACTAGTCATTCCTATGCCAAATACAGAGAATAAATAACCTTTCTGCTCTTCCTCAAGGTTCCCAAGCTTGTACAGACCACATTGCCTAAGGTTTTTGGTCAAAGTATTCATATTAAGAAAGAATAATCCAGCGCTAGATGGACAATGAGTGCCTAGGAAGTAGTACTGCACAAAGGTATCTGGGTTCATAGAAGAGCACAAGATAAATATGAGTCAATAGTTTAACACCATTGCAAAATAAGCAAACACAGATCTGGGATGTATTAACAGGAGTATTGTAAGTAAGACAGGATAGGTAATTCTTCCACTCAACTCCACACAGATTAATTCTCAATGTGAGTGTTGCTTCCAGTTCTTGGTGCCTCCTTTCAGGAAAGATGAGGACAAACTGAAGAAAGTACAAAGAAGAGTGGGAAGAATGATTAAAGGTCTGGAACACTTGACTTATGATGGAAGACTGAAAGAATTAGGTGTACTTAGAGTGGAAAAGAGGAGACAGAGAGGAAATGATAAAAGTTATAAAGTAACTCAAAGGCTGTTAACAGGAAGGGGGAGAAAAATTATTCTCTTTTACTGCCAATGATAGGATAAGAAGCTATAGGCTCAAATTATGGCAAGGATGGTATAGGTTGGACATTAAGAAAAATATTCTAACTCTCAGGGCGATTAATCACTAAAACAAGTTGTCTAGGGGGGGTATGGAATTTCCATAGTTGAAAATATTTAAGTGGAGATTAGAAAAATACCTGTCAGGGTTGGTTTAAGAAGGTACTTGAGCTTGCACTGCGACCTAATGTTGAGCTGACTACTCAGCACAACACCTAAATCTCTTTCAGAGTCAATGCTGTCCAGGATAGAGTCTCCCAACCTGCACTCCTTGGTCCTAGATGTATACCTTTACAGTTATGCATACTGAAATGCATATAACTCCAGCACAGAGGGAAAGGAGTGAGTTGCCAGGGTCACAGTAAAGAACTGTGGAGGAGCATGGAAATGAGGCCAGTTCTTCCGAGTCCCATGGTAGCACTTTAACAATTGGCCCACTTCTTCTCTGAAGAATAGTGGAGGGGAAGGGTGCATTTGGCAACTCAGTATACTGACTTTGCTAGCCTCCTGGTGAGCTAGTCTCTCTCTTCCCCTGACCATCTCAGGAGCCTGTGTCTGCACCTGAGACAGACTGAATTCTTCTTTCTTGAAAACCAGTAATGAGAATTTCACACAGTGAAATTTCACCAGTGCCTTCTATAAGGCTGTGAATACTTCCCTATTTCACCTCATAGATTCAAGGATGTCATTCCACTTTATACATAGCTCCATCTCATTAGAGAATCAAAGTCATTCTGGCTCTGAATAATATGCCCAGCTCTTGCTCTTACACTCTCATTCCAACAAACCATGGCTATATAAAAAGATGTGTCCAAATTTGAAAGAAAGAAAGAAAGAAAGACTGGAGCCAGTGCAGAAAATGCCCCAGACAGATGGAAGTGTTGTAGAAAATTTCTTGCAATGCGGACCTTCAAGAGCTGAAATTGTGGCATTCCTCTCCTGCAATACGTACTGCTGTTATCCATGACACACAAATTTTCCACTCCAAGGTCCCACATTACCGCACTTAGCTATGTGAACCCATGTCCTGAGTTTGATCTCTTTAGGTTCCAAGTTGTGACTTTCTGTGCCCATTAAGTATCTGGGAAAAGGCAGGAGTGTTTTCTGGCTGAGGTGGGACATCAGGATTTAGCCATCCCACATTTAATTCTAAACTGTGGCACAAACTCTTTCTTTGACCTTAGGCCTTGAGTCACAGAGCAGTACCTAAAACACATAACCAGGCTTCCAGTTGGCCTGTCTGGATTTGCTGCTGCTCCAAGCTGCACCCAGGGCTGTTGACAATGGGAAGAGCAAGGAGCCAGTTATAGGAGTTTCATTTTTTGGCCTGTTCCCCAGCATCTTCAGCGGAGTTTAGAATAGCCTGGAGGTTGAGTTAACCTTCCCCTATTGGCAATGCATTCCCATGGTACATCAAACTCTGATCAAGGCCCTTCAGATGGTAATGGCTGCAGCATGCATCCTTTGTGCCAGAGGTTCCCTGTAGACACCCTGACCTTCCCACTAGGGTACTTAAAATGATTTTTTCTCTGCCCCAAAGATTTAAAACAAGATTTAAAATTGTGCAGGATTTTTTTTTTTTGGTACAAACCACAGTTATTCTTAAATTCTGTTCCACCTCCTCTTTTCCTTACTAGACCCCCTGACCTTCTTGCTGGAATCTGTTTTGTTTGTCTTGCTGAAGCTTCTTTAGCCCCTCTCCAACTTGCCTTCTTAGTAGTTTAGTACCCTCCCCTCATTGACTATGTCTATACTTGCAAGTTAGTTCAAATTGAGGAGGGTTAATTCAAGGTAACATAGTACCTGTCTACACAAGGCTTTAATTAGTTCGAACTAAAGAATTCCTTTATTTGAACTAATGAAAGCTTAGTTCAAACTAGTAAGACCTGCCGGGGTTAGTTGGAACTCAGGCCTTAGTTTGATTGTTAGTTCAAACTAAGGACACTACAGACAAGTTTCAACCCTTAGTTCAAACTTAAAAAGTTCAAACTAAGAGCAGTTAGCGAGAATTAACGAAGTGGACTAATTCGAACTAACTTCAGTTTGAATTAGTCCACATTATTAATTTGAAATAATAAATTTGAGTTTAGTTTGAAGTAAACTCAACATTATTAGTTTGAACTTGCAAATTTGAACTAACTTTTCCTGGTATAGACACAGTCTTTGTTCTGAATGAGATTAGCCATCCTTCTCCTGCTGGTGTTGCCCATGTTTTGAGAGAGGTTGAAGTTGCCCTTGCTGGCACACTGACTGGGTCAAGGGGACATTTTATGATCATCTCTTATATTAATATTTCATATTTGCAATAATCCATATGTAATATTCCATGTTTGGTACCAATGATCAGGTTGTAATCTGCCAAAAATTACTATATGGTTTATATGTAGGTATCATATCAATATTAACAGTAGGGAATATATTTGCTTTATGTGTGTTCCTAGTTATTGGATTCTAAGGCATTCCCAGACTGGGTGGGTGTAAAACCATTATTCTGTTAATAGCCTATTAACGGAGCTCCCAACTGCGGTAGGCCTAGGAAGAAAACTGTTTGATGAGTCACCCAGACTGAACATGTGACTAAACTCCATTTTGACGTGCCTAGGACTCTGAGAGCATGGGCAAAGCCAAAGGTGATAAAAGGCAGTGGCCCCATCTCCAATTTGTCTTTAGTCTGCATCCTGCAATCAGCTCCATCCTCTGGAAATATTCTGCCGCACTGAACAAAGGACTGAGACCCACACAGATGCTGGGTGTATACCAGAGGAATTGAACTAACCTGAAAACTACAGATTCTTCAAGGACTTGCTTTACATGGACTCTAAATCATTTGTATGTATGTGATTCACTTTTACCCTTTGACATCTCTTATTTTTGCTTCTTTTCTCTTATATTAAACCTTTAGTTGTAGTTTCTAAAGGATTGGCTGGCATTGTGGTATTTTAGGTAAGATCCAAGCCAACATTATTCTGGGTGGTGTGGCTAGCCCTTTGGTGTCAGGAGAACCTATTTCTTTGAGAGACCCAGTGGCTAGGCGGGGACCAGAGGAGCTGGTTTGCAATAAGTGAGGCGGATTCTATTTTGTTATGCTTGGTGATAACCAGAGTGGGGAATCAGAAGCATGTTTTGTTACTGACTGGGAGACTGGTTTAAGAACCGCTTATCAGTGGTTTTGGGGTTTGGCCCCTAGTTTTGCATCTTGCTTTGATTTTGGCACATTCAGAAGGTTATCCCAGAAGGCCCAGGTCACACTGTCATAATCCTCACAGGATCCACAGGGACAGAACATCAGAGGTTGAATCAGGACCCCATGATATTTCTAAATATTAAGTTTGATACTGAGAATGTTAAAGGTTAAAGTTGGTCAGAATGAATGATTCACAGTCAAATAAAGAAATCATGCTGAAAATCCTAGAAAAGATTGTGATGCTTCAGCTTCAGAAAGAAATAGGAGAAATTTACTTCTGTGCACAAAAAGATATGGGTGAGATATACACTAAATTTGAGGAAGAAGCAGAGCAACAGAAAGGCAGCTCAATTTAAGGAGTGAGCTAGCTGAGCTAGCTGAAGAATCAGTCCAGAGATACAGAGGCTGAGACTGGTAGCTGAGGCAAGAATCTCTGCATTTTAAAGTGAAATCCCAATAGTAAAAGAGCAGCAACAATAGTGTATTTGTTGAAAGCCCAGGTTCTCTTGATAGACTATGGCAGAACACCTGTCCAATTGCTGGTGATTTAGCTACATGTATTGCTGATAAGGTGAATGTTGGTAACCAAATGAATGTTTAATAAGCTTCAAAAAGTATATGAATGAAATTTTCTGTGTTACCTGAAATGGGGGTGCATGATTTTATGTTGTCTATGTTCAGCCAGGAATGTGGTGACAAGGAAAAAAAAAATCTCTAGTTTTAAGACTATAACAAAATAGAAGTTTGTCCCATCAGAAGGGCAGTTTGTCTGGTAAAGGAGAAACTGTCTCCAAATACTTGCCTGTTGATAATAATACTTTGCCTGGTACGAAAGACATTCCTCTCTTCCAGAGCAGGTCCACAAACAACTAGAGGTGCTGGCATTGGGAGCAGACAACTTTAAAAGGCAGCAATATATCTGCTAGAAAAGACTGATTTAAGCACCACCCGTCAGTGGTTTGGGGGTGTGGCCCCTGGTTTTGCAGCTTGCACTGATTTTGGCACATTCAGAAGGCCACCCCAGAGCACCTGCATCACCTTGCTCCCAGGGATTCTGTGGGTCAACAGGGAGTGATGAGAGCCAGGCCCTGCCCTGCACTACAAGGCCCCTGTCACAGGCCCTTAAAGAAAATATCTAGTGAGATTTCCAAAGCATGAAATACTCCCCAGCCAGGACCATTTCCCTGTCCCCCATAGCTGTCTTTGTGAGGCCTCAATCAGCGCAAATCAAGGAATCTCACAGCCAACATCTCATTGATCAGGGATGACAGAGCCCATTGTCCTCTCCGACTCTCCTGGCACAAGACCTCGAAATAGCCACTGAATGGGCTGGACTGGCGAGGAGTTGTCTGTGCTTCCCTTGTGGAGCTGGGCCCTGTTTCCAGCCCTTTCTGTAGCTGGGGTAGAGCAACTGGAGGGGATGGATAGGGAATCTGTGCCTGAGGCTCTTGCCAGGACTAGGACTCCTGTGTGTGTGACCCTCACTCACACATGCAGCTGTACTGTCCTTCAAGGCAGCATGGTAGAGGTGGCAGCAGGTGGCTTCTGTGCAGAGGTATCCATGGATCAGGGGTTAGAAGCCCCTTGAAAGCTGTCTCTTCATGCCTCTGTTTTAATTCTGTCCCTGACATGACTTGGTCACAGGCATGGGTGAGGGTGCAGGGGAAGGGTGGGTGGCCTGGAGCAAGACTAACCGGTCTCCCCACCCAGGCCCACTCTCATGGACCAAGAAGCAGCCAGGGAACTGAGGAAGGCCAGGACTACAACTGCAAACCAGCTCTTCAGTTCTTCTCATGCCCTCTGGGTATTTAACCAGAAATGGCAGAGTCACAGAGTCATAGGCCAAGTACAATGGAACAAAAATTCCACATTCTGTCTCTTCACTGACTGTAGCCAAAGGAAATCAGAAGTCCACAGTATCCAGACTGACACTGATGAACTATTTATTCGATAATATCCCGTCTATCACGTGGCTCTGCACAAATACAGAGTATTTCTGAATGCTTCTGCCTGCCTCGGTCCTGTTCCCCAAAGAAGCTGTCCTCCCTTAGTAGCTGGTGGAGAAGATCAGTCACTCATGTCCGCTCTATGTAAGTGATTAGTATGGAACAGGTGAACTGTGATTCTATCACCCCTGTCATAAGTACTTGAGACAGATGATGAATTGACACTTCATTTAATAAACACCTTGATTATTTTCATTCGAATGCATTTAGTTTTCATGCTGTACACAATTGGGTTCATCAGAGGTGGGACCAGCAAATAGACATTGCCCAGTATAATATCAACCAAAGGAGAAGGGTTCTTCACTAATCTGTGTATCGCAGACAAGCTAATCTCTGGTGTGTAGAAGAGCAGAACAATGCAGATATGGGAGACACATGTGTTCAAGGCCTTGAGACGCTCTCCATGTGATGCAATGCTCAACACTGTTTTTAGGATCATCACATAAGACAGGAGGATGAGCAGAACATCCAAACCCAGAGTAGCGACTATTATAAAAAAGCTGTAGGCGGTGTGGGGCCTGATATCTGAACAAGCCATCTTCATGACCTCCTGGCTAAGGCAGTAGGAATGGGAGAGGATGTTGGCATGACAGTATGGAAACTGTGTCAGGACAATGAGGCCTGGGAAAGTAATACCCACAGCTTTTAGGAGACACACTAGCCCCATTTTGGCTATTCTAGGTGGGGTTAAGATGGAACCATATCTAAGTGGGTTACAAATTGCAACTAAGCGGTCAAAGGCCATGCAAAAGAGTATGGAGGACTCAGTGAATGTAAGTGAGTGAATGAAGAACAGCTGTGTGAAACAGGCATCAAAGCTGATCTCCCTAGAATTAAACCAAAATACACTCAGTGTGGTTGGCATGGTGGATATTGATAATCCAAGGTCTGTGACGGTCAATATGGATAGGAGGAGGTACATGGGCTCATGGAGACTTGTATCTGTTTTTATAATGAACAGAATGACTGAATTTCCTAATATGGAAATAACATATATCAAGCAAAAGGGGATAGAAATCCAGACATGGATGTGTTCTTGTCCAGGTATTCCAGATAGCAGAAACACTACAGGTTGGAAACTGGTGTCATTGACCGTTGGCATGATGCACTGCACAAGTTAGAGGAGTTTTGAACTTTACTTCCTGCAAGGAAAAATAACAGGAGACTAGATGATCTTGAAAGAGACATTTCTCAGCTGGCAGTTCAAGTCTGCAGAATTCCTGGGGCTGAAGGAAGATTAGTAAAATCATTTAAAAAGAAAAAGAAAAAAACAAACAAACAACGAGTTGTCTGGCATTTAAGACTAACATTTATTTTTTGCATGAGCTTTCATGGGAGATGCAAAGCATCTGACAAAGTGGGATTTTCTCCCATGAGAGCTCATGTGAAAAATAAATCTCTTAGTCTTTAAGTGCCACATGACTCCTTGGCTTTTTATTTTTTATTATTTTTTTTATTATTATTTTTATTTATTTATTTATTTATTTATTTTTGCCGGACTAGACTAGCATGGCTGCCCCTTTGGATATTAGTAAAAGCATAGCCTTGGATTCACAGTAATGATTACCCCTTGTACACTTTCCCTCTAAAGCACATGGAATTGACCACTGTTATGAGACAGGATATTGGGCTAGCTGGATCAGTAATTTAAAATGATGTCACCATTCTTATACTCTTATACCATCAAGAGGAAGAGAGGAATTTCCAAACTGGAACAGCTCTGTGGTAGAAGATGAAGATGAAGATGAAGGTAGAAGAAGCCCTTTAGTAGACAGGTATGAGATATCCTGCTCCCGTGGAAAATTTCCTCCTGATAGCCACTGGTTACCCATATTTTAATGGTGGAGCTGGGAAGGTTTATAGCTTTTTTTTTTTTTTTTTTTTAATATGATTACTACAGTAATTGGATTTTCCTGTTCCCCCTTAAAAAATCCAGCCTCCCCCTTCAAGTGTCTAAGAAAGTGGGAGCCAGGACCTGTACTCAATCTCACTCCAGATTCATATGTGTAAATTCAATAAGCGGTATTAACTTTCACCAAAAGAAGAAAGGTGTCCTGTGGCACTTAAAGACTAACAGATGTATTTAATGCATGAGCTTTTGTGGGAGAAAATCCTACTTCATCAGACACTTTGAAGAACAAAGTGACATTTTCTCCCATGAAAGCTCATGTGATAAATAAATTTGTTAGTCTTTAAGTGCCACAGGATTCACTGCTTCTTTTGCTGAACTAGAATAACATGGTTGCCCCTTTGGAACTTGGTGATATTAACTTTCACGTGCAGATACCCCTGATCAATGTTCCCTCTAATTACTCATAGGCTTTGTGTGCAAACAATTTCTTTGTGTGCGCAAAAGCATTTCTTTGTGAGAACCAATATTAGCACTATTGAATTTTTTTGTGCACACTTTATTTTTTTGTGTGCGCAGGTTTCATGACCTGTGTGTGCACGCACACGTGCACAGCTTAGAGGGAACAGTGCCCCTGATGATAAACTATATGCCCAGAGAATCCTTCCCAGAGAAGAGGAATGATTTGTTTGGTCTGTGTTGCCTGGATTGAAAGAGCCCAATCATCCTACAGGTTTCTTTTTATACTCACATGACTCCATCCTCTTCATAGACAAAGGTTCTGCTGACATTTGGTTACCTACTAACTAACCCAAACAGTTAGTTCATCTTGGCAGGAGAGAGGTTAGTGTCCCATCCAATGAATTATACAAACAGTAGTTTTGCACTAATATCTAGGTGAGTGAGCAGGCTATTTCAGCTGTGCTATTGATACAGGTTTTGGGTACAATCACACATAGCCATTATTACAATCCTTTTTCCTTCATGTCATATCTAGGCTTTATTGAAACACAGACAAACCGATCTCTTGCTATATGATTTTTGCATAGTCTTGCACATGTCTTGCAGAGTTAATGGATTTGCTGTTTTATGGTCAGAAGGGACCAAAATGATCATCTAGTGTGATGTCCTGTACCACACAGGCCACAGAGTCTCCCACTCACTCCTAAATCATTGTGTGCATGATTCTAAATCAAAGTATTAGAAAAAGCATCTTGTCAGATGCCAGAACACAGTATCAAGGAAATGCTCACAGAAGAAAGAATAAATTGCAGAAGCCCATTGGAAAGAATATTTGAAATACCTCTGAAATACTTGCTGAAGCAAAAATCACTAAGTAGTAAAGATCCCCTGCTCTTTCCCATAAAGATTCCTGCATCTCTGCACCTTCTCTTTCATACACATGAATGGAGTGAACATTTTTTTTTAATAACTACATTTCAAGGAAAACCTTGGCATTTATAGAATAATTGAACTATATTTTATTTAGAATTGTAATTTATAAAATATACTTTTGAAGACCTACATTTCAGCAATCACATGTAAAATCCTTCTTTCCCAACAGGTATATTTGGAATAGATTTTGCAGATTACAGTGGGACCAAAAAATCTATCATGGCTTATCTGGATTTCTTGAGAGATTGAAAAGACTGCAGCATCTTGACCATTGTTGAATCTCCTGTCAACAAACAAAGCCTGAAGATTCCCTCATAGCTTGTAGTTTCTTTATCCTTGGCTTAGTAGCTGCCTGGTTCTCCTCAGGCTTTATGACATCTACTTACAGCCTTTATCAATAATGATGAATGCATTGGGATCAATGAATACCATTTGCATTCACTGGTGGGTCACTCTCTAGTACAGTGGTTTTCTCATTTTTTTGGACACATGCACAATTTCAAAGGCAGGTGTGCATACTTTTGGAAATCTTACATATAGTCTTCAAAGTCCCATAAATTCATGGACTACAGTATGAAAACCACAGATCTAGTACAGGGTAACCCCAGCACTCCATATTCTGAAATACTGGGGGTTTGCAAAAAGTAGGTTTCAAAGAAAAATGCTCAGTATACATGGAAATCATTTGCATTTCATAGGTGAAAGTAATCTATTTCCCCCTACCCCATCCACTCTGACCTCTCTGTCTGTCTCTCTCTGTCTCTTTCTCTCCCGGACTACTGATCTGCTGTATTCATGAAATGCACACAATCCTGGAACAGTTTTGTGACTGACATAGAGCTGAGCTGCTATAATTATTAATGGGTCTGTTAAATCTAGGGTTTTTTTTTTTACTATTGATTTTATAACTATTTTAGGTTAAAGGTCAGGATATGACCAGTATGGCGTTTTATATCAGAAAAATAAAATAAAATAAAATAAAATAAAATAATAATAATAATAATAATAAAAACAGGCTGCTGGGGGGTGGGGGGTGGAAGCAGAAGGGATAACAAGAACAGAGGATAAAGCCAGATCTTCATGAACATTTCTGGAAGGTTGAGAGAAAACACCTGAACTTTACAGTGCTAATAGCTCATTTCCAGGGCTTCACCCAGGTAACACAGTCTGTTCTGCCAGTGCTGGATGTACACCTGATGGTGGGGAACCTGGTTCTGAGAAACTTGTCGGACTGAGAGACAAACACACACTGAAGGAGAAGTCAGAAGAATCTCAGCCTGCCTGAGTCTCCATGTGAGTGGGGGGAGCTTGAGAGATGTGTACACATTTGATTTAAAAGCTCCTCCCCGCTTCCGCTGTGATGGTTTATTCCTAGTTTTCTGATTAAGCAATACATTGGTTCAGGAAAGCTGGCTGGTCACTCTATCACTAGAGTCCCAGACCCCAAGCTGCTGCTCAGACCCTGTTGAGCCACAATGTGGTGTATCCGAGGGTCCAGTCTGGGGCAGGAGAATGTTGAATCCCAGCCCAGGAGAAGGAACGGGAGGAGGCTGATATCTGGCAATCAGAGACCGAAAAGGAGCAGAGGTGCAGGATGCCCTATAACTGTGAGTGGCTTCAAGACAGCAGAACAGCCGGGGCTCTCATACAGTCAGAAAGCAAAACTTCCATGATACCAGAAAGCAACACAGCTCTGACTCCCAGTCTTCACAAAGCAGCTAGGGAATAAAGGCTTTGAACCTGGATTTGCTGGTTACATTTCCAGGAGCAATAAACTTGAGGTGATTTGGCAACTGCTCACTGATATTCCAAGAGCTGTTGCTCTTCTCAGTCTCAGAGCATCCTGCCTGACTAGGAATGGGAGCCACTGAGAGACTCTGAATTGAGGCATCTGGGTTTTCACAGTCTCGGCTCACATTAAATGTTGGATTTCTGGGTATCTGTAGGTATTCCCTGGAGTGGAGGGTTCCCCAGCTGCCTAGGGCTGCCTCGTCTCCCATCCCTCTCAATGAATCATACCCCCAGCCCAGCAGAGCTTGCTGCTGGTACACAGAACATCTGCCCATCTCAGCAGCTGGCAGCATTTACCCTTCCCTTTGTGTTTGAAAGATTTTAAAGACAGAGACACCTGCCAACATACCCGGTGCCTGTGAGAAGGAGAGCAGCTGCCAACAGAGCCCGGCACTCAAATGGATAAGGAGTCAGTGGAGAGCTTACACAGGCATGAAGCTGTGTCTGCTTAGACAGGGGTGCAAATGTCCTTATGAAGTGTGTTTGCCAGTTTCCTTGGGGGTCACATGGCCACCTGGGACTATCAGCTGATTGGTTTTGCATGTCTCAGCCAAAGGCAAGCTGTAGGAAGCTCAGTCCCAGGGGATGTATGGCGATGTTATGAAACTCATCCGTAGTGCATCCTTCCACAGGCTCCGTTCCTGGAACACAGCCTAGCATCGCTGTGCATGTGGCTCAGAAGATTCACGGGGTTCCCTTTTTTGTGGCCGGGTGGCACCAATGAAGCTGTTAGAACTGTAATCTTGCAGAAATACAATAAAATAGAATAATAATTGTTATATGGGAACAGATTTCTCCCTGACTGTCCCCTTCCAAACTCACAGCAGAGGATGGGAGAGGAAGCTTCCATACAGCCCCCTACAAGTAAAATCCCTCCAATTGTTTCAGTGGGGTGGGACACTCGGTAGAGTGATCTGTTCCCTTGTGTTGAGGAATAAAGGGAGAACATCACCACCCATGAATCCCCAAAGTTACACAGAGATCTCAGTGATCCCCTGATAGCTGGGCCCTCCCACCAGAATCTCAGTTCCTCCAAAACATCTCCAAGACCCTCTGCACTGACCTGGGAGCAGAGATTTGTTGGGGCTGTTCTCCCAGGGCCTGTCACTGTTGCCACTGTCCTGAGGAACTGGTGAAGGCTGGTTAAAAGGTGGAGCGGGCTAGCTGGAGAAGAGAACAACAAGGAGTTGTGTGGCACTTTAAGACTAACAGATTTATTTTTTGCATGAGCTTTCGTGGGGAAAGATCCCACTTCCTCAGGTGCTTTGAAGATGGGTGAACTCTTCAAAGCTTCTGAGGAAATGGGATCTTCCCCCATGAACGCTCATGCAAAAAAATAAATCTGTTAGTCTTAAAGTGCCACACAATTCCTTGTTGTTTTTTTACTGGACTAGACTAACACGGCTATCCCTTTTGAAATGGAGAAGAGAAGACTGTTTTGTATAAGTGATAAGACACCAATGGGGCAGGACGTTCATACATTTCCATACGAAGAGAACAGCACTTGTCTGTGCAAATTTCATTTATGTTACAAACCACAAAAAGACAAAAATGCTCCAGTTTCTCATGGGAACCCAGGCAGCTGCAGTTTGGCAGCACCATGGCAACTGAAGTTTCAATGAAGAATGATCATTTTTTGAAGAAAACTGATTTCCAAAACTGGAGAAAAAGGAAATATTTTACTGTATTCTTCAGAGTTGTCTGGATTGATTCGTTGCAAAGCACTGACTAGTAAATTATAGACATCAGATTTGGGAATAAATTCTAGAGCCTTGTGGCCATCTAGAGCGTGTTGGGATAGATTTAAAATATGATTTTAAGAGAAGACTATTATGGGAAATCTTTTCATTTGCCTCTGGTTATGGAGCCTTTCAGATATATCTGCTCTATGATTTTGGCTATCCTGCAACCTTATTTGAAACAAACAAATTACATTTTTAATTGAATTTGAAATCTGAGATACTCAGGCAATCTCTGAATACCAGATTTTGGGGTTCTAAGAAAAATACAGAAAACTTCATGTCTCCCAATCAGATCACAGACGTATGTGCTCCTGACCATATGTTAAGCTGAATACTCACAAAGGAAGGTGCTGAGGGTTAGTTAGTGGACATTTGTGGTCTCGGATGCTGTCCGTGACAGAAAAGCTGTTTCTCTTTCCTCTGGGACTCAGCACCTCCTGTCAACAGGATGGCTTCAGACATAAGAACACCTAGGAGGCACATTTCCTTGATACTGGAGTCACAGCTCCTAGCATCTCCTTCTGATGTCCAGGCAAGACACTAGTGTAGGATGGTAAAAAGCTAGCCCTGAACAACAGACCAAGCCGGAGCCCCATGTCACTGTGGTACCAGGGTCACTATATGAACAAGCCTTGATTTTGAAGGTAAAGCACCTGCACACTATATGGCAAATATGAACAAAAATCAGAGGCCTGGCTAATTACATTAAACTTCAAAACATTTGATGAAATGGCATTTTCTCCCATAAAAGTTCTTTTGATAAATAAATCTGTTAGTCTGTAAGTGCTACAGGACTTTTTTTTTTTTTTATTTATTAAACACATAGACTATGTCCATACCTAGAATGCTACATCAATTTAATTTAAATCAAGCCAATTGAAGTGATACAAAATTCATTAAATTGATTCAGGTTAAATTGTTTGAACAGGTCCCGACTGAAAAACCCAAATCGAATTACCATGTCCATAGACAGGACTTGCTAGTTCAATTTAGAAGAAGGGCACCATGGGAGGTATGGCAACATGGCCCCAAAGATGGGCCACATCACCCACCCAATCCCTGGCCAAAATCTTGCCAAGGAGGCTGGGTGGCGGGGAAAAGAATGCCCCCAGTCTGGCTCTGGGAGCTCTGAGCCTAGCTAAGGAGAAGGCATCCCCTCACCTGGATGCAACCCCAGGTGCACAGCTGGGTTCCCATGAAGGGGCCCCACGCTCGGCTCCTCATGTGCTAGCTGGGTGGCAAAGAAAGGGACCCTCGCCACCCGGCCAGCACATGGGGAGCTGGGTGTGTGGGGACCCTTCAACCACTGCCTGGCTAGCATGCCAGCAGCCTGGCGTGCAAGGCCTCTTTTACCCCTCCACCCCCTTGGCTAGTGTGCTCACCCCTGACCCTTCTTTCCAGGGTGCCATGCACCCTGGGAGGAAGGTCAAACCACTGTCTAGATTGATATCACTGTTAAATCAATATAACACATCCACACAGCATTATAGTGATATAACAACTTCAATTTACCTGTCCTATTGATATAAAATTAATTTTATTATACTGGTATGACTTTCCTCACAGCAAAATGAGGTACCTCCTCATCTTGCTGTAAGGCAACCTAGTGTGGACCTACCATTTTTTAAAATCAAAATAACCAGTGTTATTTTGTTTTAAACATTGTGTGCAGGCATACCAATAGATTATTAATAGACATTTTACAGATGTGAATGTAATCAAATAATGATCTTTGGGCCTTCGCTAGGAATAGTTTTATTTAGATACTGTTTTGGATAAAATAATTGAAAGGCAGCCCCTTGTCACTCACTTGTGGTGTCGAAGAGGAATGAGCATGCGATCAAGGGGAACCATCTACCCAAACTGTTGCTGGGTTTCCCTGTTTTTTACTTCTAATCATGTGCACAGAAAGCAAGGGCATTCACATTCTGAGAGACAGAGTGGAATTCATCCCCAGCTCCAAACACATTTGCTTAGCTCCATATTGGACCCCAACCTCCTCCCACCCCAAATCCAGCTACCTCCACACTTTGTGACCATAGGCTTATGGATCCAGGGTCTCAACTCTGACTCCAGCTCTAGAGTGGCTCTCGGTCTTCTTCAAGTGTGTGGAGGGTTAGTGTCAGACACAGGGGCTGCTCAAAGCTCTGTTCAGCCAGGTCACACACTCCTGATCCTTCACTCTCCTACAACAAGTCCTGATTCCCATTTGTTGATGAAGATACTTACAGTTCTGATCAAGTCACCTCTTAACCTTTTCTTTGTTCAGCTACTTACACTGAGCCCCAAGAATGTCTCTGTCTAGGGCAGGTTTTCTGTTCCTTTCATTATCCTTATGGCTCTTCTTGGACCCCTTTCCTATATATCAATATGTTTTGTTGTTTTGTTTTGGTTTTTTTTAATTGTAGATGTCAGATATGGTCAGAGAGTTCCAGCACTGGTCACCCGCATGCCAAATACAGAGCATAAATAACCTCTCTGCTCTTCCTCAAGATTCCCAAGCATGTACAGACCACATTGCCTAAGGTTTTTGGTCATAGCCAAATGATTTAAATAATGGCATAGAGAGTAAGGTTTTTCAGATGATACAAAGCTGAAAGCAGATGAAATTGCATTTGAAGATAGGATCATAATTCAAACTGGGTGGAGAAATTGGTGAAATGGTCTGAGGTAAATAGAATAAAACTTCAAAAGGACAAATCCAAAGTATTCACATTAGGAAAGAACAATCCATTGCTAGATGGACAATGAGTGACTAGGAAGTAGTGCTGCAGAAATGGATCTGAGTTCATAGCAGAGCACAACGTGAATATGAGTCAATAGTTTAACACCATTGCAAAATAAGCAAACACCATTCTGGGATGTATTAACAGGAGTATTGCAAGTAAGACAGGATAGATAATTCTTCCACTCAACTGCACACAGATTATTTCTCAACATGAGTGTTGTCTCCAGCTCTTGGTGCCTGCTTTCAGGAAAGATGTGGACAAATTGGAGAAAGTACAAAGAAGAGCAGGAAGAACGATTACATGTCTGGAACACTTGACTTACGATGCAAAATTGAAAGAATTAGATTTGCTTAGACTGGAAATGAGAAGACTGAGAGGGGACATGATAAAAGTTTTCAAGTAACTAAAAGGTTGTTAACAAGAAGGGGGAGATTTTTTTTTCTCTTTTACTGCCAATGGTAGGATAAGAAGCAGTGAGCTCAAATTATGGCAAGGATGTTGTAGGTTGGACATTAGAAAAATATTCTAACTGTCAAGGTGATTAATCACTAAAACAAGTTGCCTAGGGAGGTTGTGGAATCTTTGGAAATATTTAAGTGGAGATTAGAAAAATACCTGCCAGGGATGGTTTAAGAAGGTACTTGAGCTTGCACTGCGACCTAATGTTGAGCTGACTACTCAGCGCAACACCTAAATCTCTTTCAGAGTCAATGCTGTCCAGGATAGAGTCTCCCAACCTGCATTCCTTGATCCTATATGTATACCTTTACAGTTATGCATACTGAAATGCATATAACTCCAACACAGAGGAAAAGGAGTGAGTTGCCAGGGTCACAGTAAAGAACTGTGGAGGAGCATGGAAATGAGGCCAGTTCTTCAGAGTCCCGGGGTAGCTCTTTAACAATTGGCCCACCTTCCTCTCTGAAGAATAGTGGAGGGGAAGGGGGCATCTGGCAACTCAACATACTGACTTTACTAGTCTCCTAGTGACCCAGCCACTCTCTTGCCCTGATCATCTCAGGACCCCATCTCTGCACCTGGGCCAAACCAAATTCTTCGTTCTTGTGTTATGGGAAAATTCCCATTTAGGGTGCCTAGGTGGGCCAATCAGTACCAGACACCAGAGTTCAGTGGTTGAAAAGATTTCTATTCTTGCACAAAAAGGGAAAGGTTACAGAGATCCAGCAGAACCAGTAAGCTTCCCACCCCACTGGTGCCAAAGCTATAGCATATATACTGTGTAATAAATAACTTGCATCAGCATGCATATGTTACAGGATAACCACAAGGGTTTTCTTTCAATTGTTCTTTGTTTTCCTTCATGGACATGTCCTTGCTTACTTATCTCTTACAACTGTTCTTTGTATTGCTGATGAGTTGGCAGTTTTCCACTGAACCTTGCTTTATTACTTTGCAAACCTGCATTGTTTTTACCTACTACACTGTTAGTTTTTATTCCCATATTATGTTAGTCTTATTTTTACTAAGATGTACACAGGCCTTTATAAATTTTTCCATAACACTTGAAAACCAGTGAGCAGAACTTCACACACTGTTTCTGAGGAAGGTTTGCCAGTGCCTTGTATAATGCTGTGAGTACTTCCCTATTTCACCTCATGCATTCAAGGATGTCATTCCACTTTATACATAGCTCCATCTCATTGGAGACTCAAAGGCTGTGTTCACACAGCCCTCTTATTTTGAAACAACAAAGCTTGTTTTGAAATAAGATTTAGGCTGTTCACACGACACATGGTTGTTTTGAAACAATGGGTCCCGTTGTTTCGAAACAATGGCGTTGTTTTGAAACAAGTTAAACCCCATGAGGGGACGAAACAACATTGTTTCAAAACGATTGTTTTGAAACAATGCCATGCGAACATGTTTCGAAACAACGGTGACTTGTTTTGAAATAACTGTTGCCTGAACCTGCTATTTCGCTTGGAGCTTTTTTCCTTAATTCGAATTAACAAACTGTTAATTCGAATTAAGTTATTTTGAAATAAGGTGTTATTTCGATACAAGTTGTTTCGAAACAACCGTATTGAAATACCCCCCTGTGTGTGAACACAGCTAAAGTCATTTTGGGTCTGAATAATATACCCAGCTCTTTCTCTTACACTCTTATTCCAATAAACCACGGCTAAGTAAAAAAGATGTGCCCACATTTGAAAGAAAGAAAGAAAGAAAGAAAGAAAGACTGGAGCTAGTGTAGAAAATTCCCCAGACTGACTGAAGAGTTAGAGAAAATTTCTTGCGGTGAAGGCTTTGAGAGCTGAACATTGTGGCAATCCCCCCCTGCAGTCCATACTGTTGTTATCCATGACACACCAATTCTCCACTACAGGGCCCCACATAACTGCACTTTGCTGTGTGAACCCGTGTCCTGAGTCAGCTCACACAGAGCCTCCAGCATGGTACACTTTTTTATCAACAAGGCTGACCAAGCAGTGTCACAAACACCCAAAATAAATGAAAAAAATTTCTGACTTCACCAAATCAAGTCTGTTGTCTTCCTGGGACATATAAAAGGGATAAATTCCATGGTTTCTGGTATAGAAAAGGTCACACTAGACAGTGAATTCCAACCTTTTGTCTGAGGGGAAAATTTCAATTCTTTTCTCACTGAGGAGGACATTGAGAAAATTTTGCATAGATAATACACAGAAATGTGTCTTACTACTAACATTTAAACAGTCAAAATAAACACTGGTTTACAATCTCAGTTTTCTTCTGTAAAAGCAGAAACTAACATTTTATACCTTTTCAAAATTTTCAAATAATATTCAGGTTCACCTACAGCAACCTTTAAATAAGTGTCACTTCCAGAAATGTACACAACAAGTTTTCATTAGGTCATGAAACCACATTTTGTGAAAACTCAGTACCTATCCTAGCCTGTAAATACTCATGGATCCTGTCCCGTTTTCCATCCTCAGGTATACTCCCAGCTATGGGAAAAGCAGAAAAATAATAATAAAGTCTGCTCTCGAACCCAATCCTATGACAATTGCATGAGCTTAAATCATTCAGTATCTTCTTCAAGCTATGCATAATTAATTAATTTACATCTCAGCCAGCAGCTGCTGTTTTTAGACAGTAGTTCTCAACCATTGTGTTGGGACACATTACTGTTACACCACACAGGGTCAGTGTGTCATGGAGACCTGGGGATATGGCTGGATTTGACTTGGGAAAAGGGGTGGGTGTGGGGCTGGTGTGTCCTGTAGGGTCTCAATATGCATCCATGTGTGCCATGACCTGCAAAAGTTTATGAACCACTCACTGTATACTGAGATTAGGATAATTCATCAAAATGACAGGACATTTCTACATGTGAGAGGAAAATGACAGTGTGTGCATCAAGAGCACGATGAGCGACGTGTTTTGATCTCTTTAGGTTCCAGTTTGTGACTTTATGTGCCCATTCAGTAGCTGGGAAAAGGAAGGAGTGTTTTCTGGCTGAGGTGGGACATCAGGATTTAGCCATCCCACATTTAATTCTACTCTGTGGCACAAACTCTTTCTTTGACCTTAGGCCCTGAGTCACAGAGCAGGGCCTAAAACACAGAACCAGGCTTTCAGTTGGCCTGTCTGGATTTGCTGCTGCTCCAAGCTGCACCCCGGCTGTTGACAGTGGGAAGAGCAAGGAGCCAGTTACAGGAGTTTCATTATTTGCCCTGTTCACCAGCATCCTCAGCGGAGTTTAGAATAGCCTGGAGGTTGAGTTGACCTTCCCCTATTGGTAGTGCATTCCCATGATTCATCAAACTCTGATCAAGGCCCTTCAGAAGGTTGCAACCGCAGCATGCATCCTTTGTGCCAGAGGTTCCCTGTAGACCCTCTGACCTTCCCATTAGGGTACTTAAAATGATTTTTTCTCTGCCCCAAAGATTTAGAACAATATCTATCTGTACAGGATTTTATTTTTTTTTTAAACAAACCACAGGTTTTCTTAAACTCTGTTCCACCTCCTCTTTTCCTTACTAGACCCCTGACCTCCTTGGGAATCTGTTTTGTTTCAGTCTTGCTGATGCTTCTTTAGCCCCTTTCCATCTTGCCCTCTTATTAGTTTAGTACCCTCCCTTCCTTGGGTATGTCTGTACTTGCAAGTTAGTTTGAATTAAGGAGGGTTAATTCAAGGTAATATAGTACCTGTCTATGCAAGGCTTTCATTAGTTCGAACTAAGGAATTCCTTTATTTGAACTACTGAAAGCTTAATTCAAACTAGTAAGATCTGTCAGGGTTAGTTGGAACTAAGGCCTTAGTTTGATTGTTGTTCAAACTAAGGACACTACAGACAAGACTCAACCCTTAGTTCAAACTTAAAGGGTATGTCCACACAGAGGTTGTTTTGAAATAAGAAGCAGCATGTCCACATGATGCACCATTATTTCAAAACTGTTAAACCTCAGATCTAATCGAAATAGCCATTGTTTTGAAATGGTTGTTTCAAAACAACGGTGTTCGGACACATTGTTATGAAACAACACCATTGTTTGGAAACAACAGTTTCAAAACAACATGTCCAAATGGCCTTCTATCAAAATAACCATTTCAAAACAAGGGCTACTTTGAGAGCTGGCTTTCCCTTAATTCAAATTAACAAACTGTTTATTTGAATTACCTTTTTTTTTTCGAACTAAAGACTTTATTTCGAAATAGCTCATTTCAAAATGGGTTATTTTGAAATAATGATGTATATGTGGACATAGCCAAAAAGTTCAAATTAAGGGCAGTTAGTGTGAATTAACAAAGTAGAATAATTCAAACTAACTTTAGTTCAAATTAGTCCACCTTGTTAATTTGAAACAATAAATTCAAGTTTAGTTTGAAATAAACTCAAAATTATTAGTTTGAACTTACAAATTTGAACTAACTTTTCCTAGTATAGACACAGCATTTGTGCTGAATGAGATTAGCCATCCTTCCCCTGTTAGTGTTGCCAATGTTTTGAGAGAGGTTGCAGCTGGCCTTGCTGGGACACTGAATGGGTCTAGGGGACTGTTTATGATCATCTCTTTTATTAATATTTCATATTTGCAATAATCCGTATATGATATTCCATGTTTGGTACCAATGGAAAAGTTGTAATTTGCCAAAAATGACTATATGTAGCTATCATATCTGTATTAGCACTAGGGAATATATTTGTTTAATGTGTGTTCCTAGTTATTAGATTCAAAGGCAATCCCAGACTGAGTAGCTGTAAAACCATTATCCTGTTAATGACCCATTAACAGAGGTCCCAACTGCGGTGGCCCTAGGAAGAAAACAGTTTGATGAATCACCCAACTGACCATATGACTCAACTCCATTTTGACTTGCCTAGGACTCTGAGAGCATGGGCAAAGCCAAAGGTGATAAAAGGCAGTGGCTCCATCCCCATTTTGTCTTTAGTTGGCATCCTGCAATCAACACCATCCTCTGGAACTATTCAGCCGCACTGAACAAAGGACTGAGACCCACACAGATGCTGGGTGTATACCAGAGGAATTGAACTAACCTGAAAACTACAAATTCTTCAAGGACTTGCTTTACATGGACTCTAAATCATTTGTATGTATGAGATTCACTTTTACCCTTTGACATCTCTCATTTTTGCTTCTTTTCTTTTATATTAAACCTTTAGTTGTAGTTTCTAAAGGATTGGATAGCAGTGTGGTATTTTGGGTAAGATCCAAGCCAATATTGTTCTGGTGATGTGGCTGGCCTTTGGTGTCAGGAGAACCTATTTCTTTGAGAGACCCAGTGGCTAGGTGGGGAACAGAGCAGCTGATGTGCAATAAATAGAGCTGATTCTATTTTGTTATGCTTGGTAATGTGTAGAGTGGGGAATCAGAAGCATGTTTTGTTACTGACTGGGAGACTGGTTTAAGCACCACCCATCAGTGGTTTGGTGTTTTGGCCCCTGGTTTTGTATCTTGTTTTGATTTTGGCCAATTGAGAAGGTTAGCCCAGGAGGCCCGGGTCACTCTGGCATATTCTTGGCAGGATCCACAGAGCCAGAATTTTCAGAGGTTGGATCAGGACCCCATGCAATTCCTAAATATTAAGTTTGATACTGAGAGTGTTAAAGTTGGTCAAAAAGAATGATTCACAATCAGATGTGGAAATCATGCTGAAAATCCTAGAAAAAATTTGTGAAACTTCAGCTTCAGAAAGAAATAGCAGAAATATACTTCTAGGAACAAAAGGATATGGGTGAGATATATACAAAATTTGAGGATGAAGCAGAGCAAGCCAAAAAGGCAGGTCAATTTAAGGAGTGTGCTGAGCTAGCTGAAGAATCAGTTCAGAGATAGAGATTGAGACTAGAAGCTGAGGCAAGAATCTCTGAGCTATAAAGTGAAACCCGAATAATAAAAGAGCAGCAACAAACCGCGTCTTTCTGAAAACTCATGTTCTCCTGATAGGATGTGGAAGGAAGTCTGTCCAACTGCTGATGATTTAGTTGCATATATTGCTGATAAGGTGAATGCTGGTAACAAAATGAATGTTTAAATAAGCCTCAAAAAGTATATGAATGGAAATTTTCTGTGTTACCTGAAATCAACATGGAAATTTGTGAAATGAGGGTGCATGATTTTAAGTTCTCTGTGTTCAGCCAGGTATGTGGTGACAAGGAAAAAATGTCTTTAGTCTTAAGACTATAAAAAATAGAAGCTTGTCCAATCAGAAGGGCAGTTTGTCTGGTAAAAGAAAAACTGTCTCCAAATACTTGTCTGTTGATAATAATACTTTGCCTGGTAAGAAAGACATCGCTTTCTCCCAGAGCAGGTCCACGAGGTGCCAGAAGGGCTGGCATTGGGACCAAAGAACTTTGAAAGGCAGAAATATATCTGCTGGAAAATACTGGTTTAAGCACCACCCCAAAAGTGGTTTGGGGGTTTGGCCCCTGGTTTTGCAGCTTGCACTGATTTTGGCACATTCAGAAGGCTATCCCAGGAGACCTGCATCCCCTTGCTTCCAGGGATTCTGTGGCTCAACTGGGAGTGATGGGAGCCAAACCCTGTCCTGCACTACAAGGCCCCTGTCACAGACCCTTAAAGAAAATATCTAGTGGGATTTCCGAAGCATGACATACTCCCCAGCCAGGACCATTTCCCTCTCCCCCATAGCTCTCTACGCTGCAAAAGTAAAGTCAACGTAACTAAGTTGACATAGTTAAGTCGACTTAGCATGTCCACACTGAAACTGCCAGGGAACTGCTCATGCCCACACTGGCTGTTCCTAAGGCTACCCAAGGGTGGTGCATTGGGGGAATCTGGCCCACAGTGCACAGGTGAGACTTCCCCCTCCCCCAGCCACCCCCTATAACACAGGAAGTGAGCAAAGCAGGTTGTACATGTTCCAGGCATGATCCAGCTTTCAGGCATGAAGCCTTCATCTGAGGTCCTGCAGTCTGTAGGCAGGGTGCTTCCCACTAGCCCAGTGCTGGGCTGGGAACAGCTGCAGAGTGGAGACCACAGCATGGCCTTCACTATACTGGAGGCAGACCAGAACAGGGCCATCAGAATGGCCATTGTGGCAGCAACAGCACCAATGCCACAAAGTGTGTTGTGGAGCATCTGGGCCCTTGAAACAAGCTTGGACTGGCAGGAGTGTGTTGTCCTTGGCACATGGATCAATGATATGTGACACCAGAATTTCAGAATGACCAGGGCCACCTTCCTGGAGCTTGTCAGGGACCTGACCCCAGAGGTACAGAGTAGGGACACAGATCTACGACCTGCACTCTTGGCGGAGAAACGTGTGGCAATAGCCATCTGGAAGCTCGCTACTCTGGACTCTTATAGATCTGTCGGCAACCAGTTTGGATGGTTTGGAGGTCAACTGTGGGGGCCATGCTTGGGCAGATGTGCAGGTTCATAAACAGGGTGCTGCTCGGTCGCCTCATCTCCCTGGGCAACCTGGAGGAGACCACTGTAGGATCTGAAGCCCTTTGCATGCCGAACTGTGCTGGTGTGGTTGATGCCACACACATCCCCATCTGTTCCCCAGACCACCGAGCCACAGTATACTACAGCAGGAAGGCATACAACTCCATGACCCTGCAAACCGTGGTTGACCACCAGGGTCCGTTCATTAACACCTTTGTGGGGTGACCAGGGAAGGCCCATGATGCACATGTCTTGAGACACTCTGGCCTGTACCACTGGCTACAGTCAGGCACCTTCCTCCCAGAACATACCATCACCCTTGGGGATATGGAAGTGTCTGTTTCCCTCCTGGGGGATGTGGCATATCCCCTAATGTCATGGTTTATGAAGCCATGTGCTCAAAACCTCGATGACAGCCGGGGACTTTTTAATCGTCGTTTGCACCGGTACCGCACTGTTGTAGAGCATGATTTCGGCCATCTCAAGGTGCGCTGGAGAGCCCTCCTTACCTGCCTTCAGCTCACAGAGACTACTATCACAGAGGCTGTGAGCACATCTGAGTTTTGCACAACCTCTGCGAGCTGCAGGGGGAACAGGTCCCACATGTATGGGAGGCTGAGGCAGAGCAGCTCACTGCAGTGTACCGGCAGCCCAAGCACTCCATCCCCCATACATGGCAGGCACAGTGCGAAGTCCATTCATTTAACAAAGAAATGGATCGTGCCCAGACTCCTTCACTCACAATCACTAAAGATCACACGCAGCTTTAGATAAAACAACTACTAGTTTATTGATCAGATCATAATTCTAAGTGAGAATATGGCCAAACATGGCAGAATCACACTATAAGTAAGTCAGGAGAGCCCACACGAAAATAAAAGGCAAAATATGCATGCTAACATAATACTTCTACTTAAACTAACCTCATAGTCCAAACAACTTTATGCTCAAGGTGTTTGGCTGTTAGATGTTTGCACAGCCAGTCTCTGCATGAGGCCAGGCAGGGCCCAGATCTTGCTTGAAATTGTTACAAGATGGGGAAAACAAAACAAAACAAAACAAAACAAAACAAAACAAAACAAGAAAAAAAATACAACATGGAGTCTTGTGGCACTTAAAGACTAACAGAGCTTTCATGGGAGAATATCCCACTGCATCAGACACTTTGGGATATTCTCCCATGAAACAACATGCAATAAATAAATCTGTTAGTCTTTAAGTGCCACAAGACTCCTTGGTTTTTTTGCTTTACTAGACTAACACGGTTGTCCCTTTGGAACTTTACAAGATGGAGAGTCCCAGCTCAAAAGCCCTTAAAAATTCCAGGTGTCAGTCTTTGTTTCCAAACCCCTTGGCCCCTCCCTTTCGGGGCTGAGGTGGTTCTTTTATCTCTTCACGGACACCTCCATTAACATATCTTTGTCTCTTTCTGGCTCACTGCTGCTGGGAGAGAACTTTGTCTGTTCCCTTATCCCTGAGCCATAGAAAGCATGTTACATGTTTGTTCACATGTATGAAGTTGTAGAGAACACATCATCATAGAAACCATGCAGAATAGGTTATTAGCATCCACACAGAAACAATGCATGGTGCAATTGGCAGCAAATCATACAATTCCAGTGTATAAGTGAACAGGAAGAATTGGTAGTACTAGCACAGACAAGGAACTATGATATCATTGGAATAACAGAGACATGGTGGGATAGTCTGCATGACTGGAGCTCTGCCATGGATGGGTATAAACTGTTCAGGAAAGACAGGCAGGGAAGAAGAGGGGGAGGAGTAGTGGTATATATAAAAGAGCTCTATGACTGCTCAGAGCTCCATTATGGAAGTGGAAGCGTGCCAGTAGAAAGTCTGTGGGTTACACTGAGAGGGGAAAGCAACAAGGGGGGATGTTGTGGTGGGGGTCTGCTATAGACCACCAGACCAGAAGCAGGAGGTGGATGAGGTGTTCTATGGACAACTAGTGGAAGCTTCTAGATCATAGGCCCTGGTGCTGATGGGGGACTTCAATGACCCTGACATCTGCTGGGAGGCCAATACAGCAGTGCATGGGCAATCCAGGAAGTTTTTAGAGAATGCTGGGGACAACTTTCTAGTACAAATGCTAGAGGAACCAACTTGGGACCTAGCACCGCTTGACCTGCTGCTCACAAACAGGGAAGAATTGATCAGGGAGGTAGAGCTAAATGGCAAGCTAGGCAGTAGTGACCATGACATGGTTGAGTTCAGGATCCTGATTAAAGGAAGGAAGGAAAGAAGCAAAACAAAAACCCTGGAGTTCAAAAAAGCAGATTGTGGCTCCCTCAGGGAACTGATGGGCAGGATCCCTTGGAAAGCTAATCTGAAGGGGAAAGGAGTCCAAGAAAGTTGATTATATTTTAAAGAAACCCTGCTAAGGGCACAGGAAGTTGCCATTCCAATTAGGAGAAAGAACAAAAATGTCAGGCAGCCAGAATGGCTTAGCAGAGAACTCTGCTCTGAGCTTAAACATAAAAAGGAAGCTTACAGGAAGTGGAAGCTTGGTCAGATGACCAAGGAGGCATATAAAGATATTGCTAGGGACTGCAGAGATAAAATCAGAAAGGCCAAAGGACAAACAGAAAAAACATGTCTTCCTAGGCATGGATTGCGGCTAGCGAGGGATATAAAGGATAACAAGAAGGGGTTCTACAAGTATGTTAATAACAAGAAGAGGATCAGGGATAGTGTAGGTCCCTTGCTGAATGGGGCAGGCATCCTCATGATGGAGGATGAGGGAAAAGCTGAAGTGTTCAATGCTTTTTTTGCTTCAGTTTTCACAGGCAGGGTCAGCTCCCTGCCCACTATGACAGGTGTAGCAGATTGGAGAGAAGAAGATAGGCCCTTGGTGATGGAAGGTCAGGGTAGGGACTGCTTAAAGAAGCTGGATGTGTACAAGTCCATGGGGCCGGATGAACAGCATCCACGGGTGCTAAAGGAATTGGCTGATGAGATAGCAGCACCACTGGCCATTATGTTTCAAAACTAATGGAGAATGGGGGAGGTGCCAGAGGATTGGAAAAAAAAAGCAAATGTAGTGCCTATTTTCAAGAAAGGGAAAAAGGAGGATCCAGGGAATTACAGACCCGTTGGCCTCACCTCAATCCATGGAAAAATTATGGAGCAGGTTCTCAAAGAATCCATCCTCAAACACTTAGAGGAAAATAAAGTGATCAAGAAGAGTCAGCATGGATTTACCAAGGTAAATCATGCCTGACCAATCTCATTTCCTTCTATGATCAGATGACTGGTTGTCTGGATGCAGGAAGAACCGTTGATGTGATATACCTTGATTTTAGCAAGGCTTTTGATACAGTTTCCCACAGCATTCTCACTGGCTAATTAAGGAAGAATGGGTTGGATAGGTGGACTATAGGGTGGATAGAAAACTGGCTAGATCAATGGTTTCAGCGTGTAAGAATCAATGGATCTATGTCTAGCTGGCAACCAGTAACGAGTGGTGTGCCCGAGGGGTCAGGCCTGGGGCCGGTTCTGTTCAACATTTTCATCAATGATCTGGATGATGGAATAGACTGCATTCTCAGTAAGTTTGTGGATGACACCAAGCTGGGGGGACCAGTAGACATGTTGGAGGGCAAGGACAGGATTCAGGGAGACCTAGATAAATTGGAACAGTGGGCCAATAGAAATCTTATGAGGTTCAATAAGGAGAAGTGTAAAATCCTGCACTTGGGATGGAAAAACCCTATGCACCGCTACAGGCTGGGGAACATTCAGCTAAGTAGCAGCACTACAGAAAAGGACCTGTGGGTCATGGTGGATGGGAAGCTAGATATGAGTCAGCAGTGTGCTCTTGCTGCCAAAAAGGCCAATGGGATACTGGGCTGCAACAAAAGAAGTATTACCAGCAGATCAAGGGATTTGATCATTCCCCTCTATTCTGCCCTGGTGAGGCCACATCAAGAATACTGTGTTCAGTTTTGGGCTCCCCACTACAAAAAGGACAGGGACATGCTACAGAGAGTTCAGAGGAGGGCAACCAAAATGATTAAAGGGCTGGATCACAAGACCTATGAGGAAAGACTGAAAACATGAGGCTTATTTAGTCTGCAGAAGAGAAGATTGGGGGGCGGGGGGGATTTGATAGCAACCTTCAACTACTTGAAGAGATGCTCCAAGGACGATGGAGCTTGACTATTCTCATTAGTAACAGAGGACAGAACGAGGAGCAATGGTCTCAAGTTACAGTTAGGGAGGTCGAGGCTGGATATTAGAAAAAAAAAATTTTTACTAGGCAAGTGGTGAAGCCTTGGAATGAGCTGCCGAGGGAGGTGGTGGAATCTCCATCTTTGGAGATGTTTAAGGCCCGGCTGGACAAAACCATGACTGGGATGGTTTAGTGGGAGTGGTCCTGCCTCTGGCAGGGGGTTGGACTAGATGACCTATGAGGTCCCTTCCAACCCTATGATTCTATGATTCTATGAAAATCATGTAGAACATAACCCAGGGTGCGTAGATGTGCACACTGTCAAACCCACCCCCAATCCCTGACCCCACAACCCCCTGGGAAGCCCTGTCTCCCCCATCCCAGGATGATGTCTACCCCCCCAGGACTCTTTTGCCACCTGCCAACCCCACCATTCCCAGGGATGGGGTACTCACCAGTGCTGGCAGCATGTTGCCAAGATGTCCCAGAGGCAGGCTCCTGTGGAGGTGGGGTGGACTCCTCCCTGGAATCTGGAGCAGCTCCTGGCCTCGCTGTGTTCGAGGTGGGACTGCTGGCACATTCCCGCTGCTGCTCCTCCTCATGCCCGAGGATGACATCCTCCTCTACAGATGCCTCCTCTGGGGCATCGTGCAAAGAGGGGGCTCAGATGAGTCCATTCTTTGGGTTGGCCCTGCATCCGGCTCCCGCCCCAGGAAGATGCCCAGCTCATCATAAAAGGGGCAGGTGTCTGCAACAGTGCCCTGGAATCATCTGGCCTCCTGTGCCTTGTAATAGGCCTGCTGGAGGTCCTTGACCTTCACATGCACCTGCTGCATGGCCCTGCTGTGGCCTTTCTCTATTAGTTCCCTTGACATGGCAGCATAAATATCTTTATTTCTTCGGCTGCCCTGCAGCCGGGTGTGAACAACCTCTTCCCCCCACAGTGCCAGGAGGTCCAGTATATCCTGGGTTGACCAGGAAGGAGCATGCCTCCGGGGCCTCTGAGCTCTGGGCTCTGCCATCCCTGCAGCACTCCTGAAGGTCAGTCTGGCTCTGGCCCGAGATTGTCTGGGGCAGGCAATTCCTTGTTGCCAGGCAGGTTTCCCACTGCTTGGAGACCCATTAAGTCAACTTAAGGCAACTCCCCATCTACACTGTCTTAAGTCGACTTAATAAAGTCAACTTCATGGTAAAGTCAACTTTATAAGTGGAAGTTATAAAGTCGGCTTTACTGGACGCTAAAGTCAACTTTATTCCTCTGCAATGTAGACAGGGCTTTGTTTAAGTCGACTTAAGCCTCCTTAAGTCCACTTAAACCCAGTGTAGACATACACTTTATGAGGTCTCAGTCTGCTTCAAATCAAGGCATCTCACAGGCAACATCTCGTGGATCAGAGCCTATTGGCCTGTCCCACTCTCCATGGGTAGAGGCCCTGGCACAACCCCTCTAATGGCCACTGAATGGGCTGGCCTTGCAAGGAGTTGTCTGTGCTTCTCTTATGGAGCTGAGGCCCGTTTCCAGCCCTTTCTTTAGCTGGGGCAAAGTGACTGGAGGGATGGACAGGGAATCTGTGCCTGAGGCTCTTGCCAGGACTAAGGCTCCTGTGTATGTGACCCTCACTCACACATGCAGCTGTACTCTGCTTGGACACAGCATGGCTGGGGTGGCAGCAGAGGCATTCATGGGTCAGGGATCAGAAGCCTCTTGAATGCTGTCTCTTTGTGCCTCTTTTAATCCTGTCCTGACATGACTCAGTCACAGGGATTGGGTGAGGGTGCAGGGGAAGTGGGGGGTGGCCAGGACCGAGACTAGCTGATCTCCCTACCTGGGGCCATTCTCATGGATCAAGAGGCAGTCAGGGAGCTGAGGGAGGCCAGGACTGCAACTGCAAACCAGCTCTTCAGTTTTTCTCATGGACTCTGGGTATTTAACCAGAAAGAGCATTCACAGAGTCACAGGCCACATACAATGCAACAAAAATTCCACATTCCTTCTCTGTGCAGACTGTAGCCAAAGGAATTCTAACGTCTACCGTGTCCAATCTGACACTGATGAATTATTTATTTGATAACATCCCATCTATCCCATAGCTCTACACAAACACATGAAGGGGATACCAAACTGGGGGGAACGGTAGACACCCTAGAGGGCAGGGACAGGATTCAGGGAGACCTAGACAAATTGGAGCAGTGGGCCAAGAGGAATCTTATGAGGTTCAACAAGGACAAGTGTAAAATCCTGCACTTGGGACGAAAAAACCCCATGTACTGCTACAGGCTGGGGAGTGATCAGCTAAATAGCAGCACTGGAGAAAAGGACCTGGGAGTCATGGTGGATGGGAAGCTGGATATGAGTCAGCAGTGTGCGCTCACTGCCAAAAAGGCCAATGGCGTACTGGGCTGCATCAGAAGAAGTGTTACCAGCAGATCGAGGGATGTGATCATTCCCCTCTATTCTGCACTAGTGAGGCCACATCTGGAATACTGTGTCCAGTTTTGGGCTCCCCACTACAAAAAGGACATGGACAAATTAGAGAGAGTCCAGAGGAGGGCAACCAAAATGATCAAAGGGCTGGAGCACAAGCCCTATGAAGAAAGACTGAAGGAACTAGGCTTATTTAGCCTGCAGAAGAGAAGACTGAGGGGGGGATTTGATAGCAACCTTCAACTACTTGAAGGGTTGCTCCAAGGAGGAGGGAGCTCGACTGTTCTCGGTGGTAACAGAGGGCAGAACGAGAAGCAATGGTTTCAAGTTACAGCTGGGGCGGTCCAGGCTGGATATTAGGAAAAACTTCCTTACTAGGCGAGTGGTGAAGCATTGGAATAAGCTGCCTAGGGAGGTGGTGGAATCTCCATCTCTGGAGGTGTTCAAGTCCCAGCTGGACAAAACACTGACTGGGATGATCTAATGGGAGTGGTCCTGCTTTTTTTGGCAGGGGGTTGGACTAGATGACCTTGTGGGGTCCCTTCCAACCCTATGATTCTATGATTCTATGATAAGCCTTCAAACTCCATCTTGGGCCTTAAGACACCATTTCAGGGATCCAGGGTGGTCAAGTCTCACCTGTCCCCCTCCCTGAGATCAGTCAAATGGGACATGGATCAGCAGATGAGGTAATGTCCAATATAAGGAAACAGCCCATGCTTAGACCAGGTGGGGTGACAACCCATGTAAGGTAAACAACCCGAAATCCAGCTTTGTAATTGGCTCGGTGCCAGCATCCCTTAGACATGACCCCCTTCCACTAAACTGTACTATATAACCCGTGTTATTGTTACCATCGGGGAGCCAGCTTCCTTAGGGAACTGCTCCACCAGATCTGGTAGGCAAATAAAAACATCTGCATATGTGACCTCCTCTGCTTTTGTGTGCCTTGGGGCCACTCAGGCCGACTCGGGAAGCACAAGGGTGTTGGGCTCTTACACACAAAGTATTTCTGAATGCTTCTGCCTGCCTCGGTCCTGTTCCCCAAATGAGCTGTCCTCCCTTAGTAGCTGGTGGAGATCAGTCACTCACGTCCTCTCCATGTAAGTGATTAGTATGTGATAAAGTGATTTTCATCATCCCTGTCATAAGTACTAGAGACAGATGATGAACTGACACTTCATTTAATGAACACCTTGACTATTCTCATTTGAATACATTTAGTTTTCATGCTGTACACAATTGGGTTCATCAGGGGTGGGACCAGCAAATAGACATTGCCCAGGATAATATCAACCAAAGGAGAAGGGTTCTTCACAAATCTGTGTATCACAGACAGGCCAATCTCTGGTGTATAGAAGAGTAGGACGATGCAAATGTGGGAGACACAGGTGTCCAGGGCCTTAAGGCGCTCCCTGTAAGATGCGAGGCTCAGCACTGTCTTGAGGATCATCACATATGATAGCAGTATGAACAGGATATCCAACCCCATTGAAGCAACGGTTACAAAAAAGCTGTAGATGCTGTGGGCTCTGGTATCTGAACAAGCAATCTTCATAACCTCTTGGTTTAGGCAGTAGGAATGGGAGAGTATGTTGTCATGACAGTATTGGAAATGTTTCAGGACAATGATACCTGGGATTAGTGGGACCACCCCTCTTAGCAAAGACACCAGTCCCATCTTGGCTACCCTGGAGAGAGTTATAATAGAAGGATATCTCAGGGGGTTACAAATTGCAACTAAACGGTCAAAGGCCATGGCCATGAGAATGGAGGATTCAGTGAAGGTAAGTGAGTGAATGAAGAACATTTGTGTGAAACAGGCATCAAAGCTGATCTCTCTAGAATTAAACCACAGTATTCCCATTGTGGTCGGCATCGTGGATATTGATAAGCCAAGGTCTGTGATGGCCAACTCAGATAGAAGGATGTACATGGGTTCATGAAGATTTGTATCTGTTTTTATAATGAACAGAATGACAGAATTTCCTAATATGGAAATAACATATATCAAGCAGAAGGGGATAGAAATCCAGATGTGGAAGCTTTCCATTCCAGGTATTCCAGTAAGAAGGACCACTGCAGGTTGGACTTTGGTCTCATTGACTGTTGACATAAGGCACTGGGCAGGTCCCAAATGTTGTGATCTTTAAGGATCCTTTAAGGATCTTTTACTTCCTGAAATGAAAAATAACAGGAGCTTTGAGGTTAATGAATAAGACATCATCCTGCTCAAAGCTCAAGTCAGCAGATTTGTGGGAGATCAAGCAAGATCAATCAAAATATAGTCTTGGCAATTATCTCTTTTCTTCATTCCATCAGAAACAGCTGGCACTTCCCACTGTCAGAAGACAGAATATTGGGCTAGCCAGACCATTGATCTAACACGATGTGGCCTTCCTTATATTCTTACAGCAGTGATAGGAAGAAAGACATTTCTATATTGGATCAGCTGTGAGGTCCATATATATCAATATAGATATAGATATAGCTTACCTTCACTCTCAGGAGGACAAATTACACTCTTGCCTCTCTGTAGGATCAGGAAAAATTCTTAGGGCCAAATTCTGAATTCAGGAACACTAATTGAGGCAGTGTCACTCCAGATTTATATATGCAAATTCAATGAGGAAAGAAAGCTCTTAACTTTCATGCACCAGGTACTCCTAATATATTAAAAAAAAAAAACTTTTTTACTAGGAGAGTGGTGAAGCCTTGGTATGAGCTGCCAAGGGAGGTGGTGAAATCTCCATCTTTGGAGGTGTTTAAAGCCTGGCTGGACAAAACCATGACTGGGATGGTTTAGTGGGAGTGGTCCTGCCTCTGGCAGGGGGTTGGACTAGATGCCCTATGAGGTCCCTTCCAACCCTATGATTCTATGATTCTATACCAGGATACATTATCAAGGTGGTGCTCACTGAAGAAAGAATTAATAGCAAAAGTCCATTGCAAAGAGTATTAGAAATACTTTCTAAAGCAAAAGCCATTATGTAGTAAAGTTTCCCCTGCACTTTAAGTAGAGTAGTGGTTCCCAACCTAGGATCCGCAGACCCCTTGGGGGCCTCAGAGTTACTGCAAGGCATCTGCACACACTGCCTGGAGCTGGACCCATTTAAACTCTCGCAGTCACAGAAACATCATAACACAAATGAACGGAAAGAGACCTGCAGCAGTGTCTTTTCCCTGAGCTCCTTCTCCTTGAGGGCACAGCAGAGCCAGCTCTCTGGGCAACCTATTCACATGTGCATTCACAAAAACAGTGGGGCCACTTTGCTGGAATGAGGGCAAGCTTGCACTCTTACACCCATCTGCCCAAGATGGATGGTAAGCTTAAAGACCTGCCCTGACCTGAAGACAAGCGGCACAAGCTAGGCTTTGTTAGTGAGCGTGCCCTGAGCTCTAACTGACTGTGTCTCTGTGCACACTGGGGGCCAGGGCCCTCATCTCAGGATGAGATCACTTTCCACCCCTTTGCTGCAAAGTGCTTCACAGAGCCACTGGGTATGCTCACATCCTCCTACACAAGGCTTCAAGACAGTCTGTTGGACACCAAAACACAGGCAGGCAGCTCCCATGGGCCAGCAGCTGCAGGTATGTCTACAGATGGTGCAGAGCAGACATCCTCCGAGTTGTGTACAACAAGGGATTCTTCCAGGTTGGCCCTTTCGTATTTTCCTGCAGCTGCTCTATGGCACACTTGCCATTACAAACACTCCCTCTTCATTCTTAATGAATGTCCACTTTCCAGGACATCTGTAGAGATTAAGGGTTATTAAATCTGACAAAGCTTAGAATTTGTCATTAATTCATTACACACAATACCCAATATTGTTTTAAGGACTTTGCTTTCAAAGGCATTGAGACATCTGTCTGTACCTTTTTGGTGAATTTATATTTACTCATGGCTATTTGACTGAAGTTTCATTTTAGCCTTTAGGCAACAGAAACGATCTCAATACTTGGATAATTGAAGGTACAGCAAATATACAGAAGTACAAGGGCAAAACTGCTGATAATTAAATGCTTCAGTAAAACCATCACTTTTAAAGTTCTTTAGTTCTGTAGTTTAAGTAGGCAGTTACCACAAACTTCTAATTGATTATTTGTCCAATCAGATGGTCAACCAGGCATCTGATGGGCCATCTTTCAGTACAAATACTTGGTTTTCTTGTGCAAATACAATAATTGTACATGTGAACTATGTGCAGAATTGCTTGCAAACTATGTAGGCAGTTGCTCGACTTCATTTTAAAAAATCAATGTCTTAAGTCACTTTCCATCTTAGGAAAAGCTGCCTGGTTCTCTTCAGGCTCTGTGATGTCTGTCTGTATCCTTGATTCAAAGTGGTGCAGGCACTGGATTAGCATATACCATATTCATTCACTGGTCTCTCACTCTCTAGTACAATAGTTTTCATGTTTATCTCATTTATAGACACCTAAAAAAATTTGAGCATGGGTTCACATATCTTTGGAAAACTTACACATAGTCTGCAAATCCCTAAGGTTCATGGACCACAGGTTGAAAATCAATAATTTAGTACAGAGTAACCACAGCAGCCTATATTCTGCTACAAGGGGGGTTTGTAGGAAGTGGGTTTCAAAGTAGAATGCATGAGTATTCATGGAAATTAAACTGCAGTTAACACATGCAAATCATCTCTCTCTCTCCTGGGAAAAAGCAGGAAGGGTAATAAAAGCTAAAGGAGGGGGATCTTTCAGTGAACATATCTGGGACTTTGAGAGACAGCACCCAAGCTTCATGCTATGAATAACTCATATTCAGGACTCGAGCCAAGTTATACACATTTTTTTGCCAATGCTGGAGGTCTTTTCTGTAGCAGAGCACCTACTGCTGAGAAACCTGTCAGACTGACAGACAAACACACACTGATGAAGAAGTCAGAAGACACTCAGCTTGCCTGAGTCCCCGTCTGAGCAGAATGGCTTAAGAAATGTGTACACAGTTATTTTAAAAGACTTTTGTTCTCTCATGTGATACTTTTTCCCCTCATGTTTAGATTAACGAACATTTTGGTTCAGTAAGGCTGGTTGGCTGTTCTTCTCACCAAAGTCACAGGTTCCCAAAGGGAACTATAAGGGCTGAACGCAGTTGGACCTGCTGGGCAAACCCAGCTGAGCCAGGAAGGGCTGTAGCCACGAGCGTTATCTGAGGGTCGCAGACTGGTGGAATTGCAGCACAGGAGAGAGAAAGGGAGGAGGCTGACATCTGGATCTCGGAGACCAGAAAGGGGGCAGATAACAAGTTTTAAAACATGAAACTGCTTGAGTCCCCATGCAGTCAAGAAGCAGAAATATTCCATGCTGTGTAGCACAAAGCAACACAGCTCTGAGGTCCTGCGTGCACAATGGAGCTAGTAAAGAAGATATTTGAACATGGATTTGTAGATTCAGTTTCCAGGAGCAAATAAACCTGAAATGATTTGGGAACTAGTCACTGATATTCCATGGGCTCCAATCTAGTACAGAGCATCCTGCCCATCTGGAAATGGATGCAACTCAGAAATCCTGAATTGGGACATCTGGGTTTTTACAATTCCGCAGCTGCTTTTGAATCCATTTTACAGTTCCTTTTTAATCTAGGATTTCTGTTTATTCAGAAGGATCCCGCTTGGACCCCGCGCACATGGAGTGGAGGGTTCTCCAGGTACCTAGTGCTGCCTACTCCCCAGTCCCTGTCACTCTAACACCCTCAGCCCAGCAGAGTCAGCTGCTACTGTACAGATCCACCTATGTCAGCAGCTGAAAGCCTTTACCCTTCTCTTTGCATCTGAAAGATTTAAAAACAGAGAAACCTGACCACTTACCCAGTGCCTCCAAATAGAGGAGCAGATGCAAACAGAGGTCTGCAACTGAGCAGAGAGCTTGCATGGGCAGCAGGCAGTGCCTGCTTAGACAGGGGTCAGCTGTCCTTATGAATAATGTTTGCCAATTTCCTTTGGGGGACACGTGGCCACCTGGGACCTTCTGCTTGGTTCAGTGTGTGCCAGCTTAAACCCTGCCACGGCCAGTGGCAAACTGCAATACACCCAATCCTACGGGAAATGTGGTGATGTTATGGAAAGGGAGTGTAGCGCAAGATATTCAACAAGCTCTGTTTCTGGGATCCGGGATTGTCAGTGCTGTGTGTGTGCTTCAGAGGAGACTCAGGGTTCCCTCAGATAAGACCAAGGGGGACTGATGATGCTTTTACAGTTGTGGTCTTCCGGCAATACAATAATATAGAGGGGGGGAGATTTCTTCCTCACAGCCCCCTTCTGGCATTTCAAACCTGGGTGGAAGCAGGGAGAGGAAGTTTCAACACAGCCACCTACAGGGAAATATCCCTCCAATTGCACCAGTGGGGCAGGACACTCATTAGAGTGATCTGTTCCCTTGCATCAAGGAATGAAGGGAGAAGTCACCACCTACAGATCTCAAAAGTTATGCAAAAATATCACTGATCCCCTGATAGCTGGGTCCTCGCAGCAGAATCTCTGCTCCTCCAGAACATCTCCAAGACCCTCTCCAGACGTCTGGGAGCAGAGGTTCATCACTGATGTGCTCCTGAGGCCTGTCTCAGTGGCTATTACCCTGAGGATCTGCTGAAGGGTTCACAGAGGATGGACGGGGCTGTCTAGAGAAGGGAATATTATTTACTGTAAGTGGTGACGCACAGACTAGGTGAGAGGTTTATACATTTCCATACCAAGAGAACAGCCATAGGTTGAATCCATGCATACTTCATTTCTGTTATGAAGAAGCAGGAGACAAAATGCTCCAATTTCTCATGGGAATTTGGGCACCTGCAGCTAGGCAGTACCATGGCAACTGAAATTTCAGTGAAGAACGATCAATTTTCCCACTCCCAAAGCTGGATGGAAATGAAACATTTTATTGAGCCCATTATGGTAATCTGTACTGAGACTGCTCAAAGCAGAGGCTAGATTCAAGAATGGATCCCAGTGTCTTGCAGTTAATTATTAGAGCATGTCCTTGAAAGAAGGCCTACAGAATCATCAGCTCCATTCAGAAATTAATTGGTCACACTCCCAAAAGTCATGGAGTAGGCTTAAAATACCCAGATTGAGGAATAGATTATTTTGGAGAAATTTTATCATTTGTTTCTGGTTTTGGAGTTTTTGGGACACATATGCTTTCTATTTTCTGGTTCTCCTGTAACATATATAAAAAAAGAAAAAGGCAAACAGACAAACTTTTTAAATTGAGACTCAGGCAGCCTCTGAATCCCATATTTTTTTCGGTTTAAAAAAAAAAAGGGTATACTGTGAGTTCCCCAATCAATTCACAGTAGTAAGTGCTCCTGGTAACATATTAAGCCAAACATTCCCAAAGGAAGGTGCTGAGGCTTAGTTAATGGACTGTTTTGGTCACAGACACCATCAGTGGCAGAGAAACTGTATCTCTTTCCTCTAGGACTCAGCACCTCTCATCACCTGGCCACCATGACACCATAGACCAGTGGTTTGCAAACCATGATTTGGGACCTGGCACTGGTTTTCAGCACCCAATTCTGCTGCCTCCAAATGACTGGAATGCATTACTCAAAGATGTAGTTGTTGGATCTTGAGAATAAATGATTTATTTTCAGCTGCGTCATGAGGGGAAAAAAAAGTTTGGAAACCACTGCTGTTGATGACCAGCTATAAGAACATGTGGCTGTCACATTCCCTGGATTCCTGAGTCACAACTCATAGCATATCCTCCTCATGGCCAGCCCTGACACACGCAGAGGAAAGCAAAAAGTTAGAACTGAGTAACAGGCTGGGCCTAAGTCATAGGTCACTATGGTAAAGGGGTAACTACATAGGCAAGCCTTGAATTTGAAAGTAAAGAACCTGCACTCCATTGTAAACGAGAGAACAAAGAACAGGAGGCATGGTAATTATATTCAACACATGGATATTAATATTCATTTTATTGCTGTGAAGGTAACCAAATAATGGTCTATAGAGCATTGCTAGGAACGTTTGTATTAACATACTGTTTTGGATGAAAGAATTGTAAGGCAGCTCCTCTTCAGTTATGTGTGGTGTTGAAGAGGAATGGTCAGGCAATAAAGGGGAAGCATAGATCCAATCTGCTTCTGAGTTTCCTTGTTTTGTTCTTCTAACTATCCACACACAAAGGAAAAGCAAAGTACACTCAAAGGGTGTGATTCATCCCCAGCTTCAAACACATTCCCTCAGCTCCATATTGGACCCCAACTACCTCCCACCCCAAATCCAGCTACCCCAAACTTTGTGAACATTGACACATGGTTCCAGGGTCTCAGGTCTGACTACATCTCTACAGTGGTTCTCAATTTTCTTCAAGTGAGAAGGAGTGGGGTGCCAGTGTCAGAGATAGGGGCTGCACATCAGGTATCTGTTCAGCCAGGTTAAACACGCCAGACCATTCACTGCCTTAGAGCACATCCTGGTTCCATCTTTATTAACACAGAGATTTACAGCTATGATCAAGTCACCTCTTCACTGTCTCTTTGTTCAGCTAAATACACTGAATACTTAGAGTCTATCTTTATAAGGCAGGGTTTCTGTTGCATTCATTATTCTTATGGTTCTTCTCTGACTTCTCTACAATTTATCAAAATCTGTTTATTGTTGTTTTATTTTAATTGTAGATGCCAGATTTGGACACAATATTCCAGCAGTGGTTGCCTGGTGACAAATACAGAGTTTAAATATCCTCTCTACTCATCCTCAAGATACCCAAGCTTGTATGCACCACATTGCCAAAGGATTCTGGACATAGTCAAATGATTTAGATGATGACAAAGAAAGTAAGGTTTTCAGATGATACCAAGCTGAGCAGGGTTGAAAGTGCTTTGGGGCATATAATCACACTTCAAAATGTTTGGAGAAACTGATGAAATGGTCTGAAGTAAAGAGAATAAAATTCAGTGAAGAAAAAAGCAAAGTATTTCACTTCCTTAGGAAAGAACAGTCCATTGTGTGCATACAAAATGGGTAATGACAGCCTAGGAAGGAGTACTGAGAAAAAGGATAGCTATAATGCACCACCTATGAGTCAACAGTATAGCATCTGCAAAAAAGCAAACACCATTCTGGGATGTATTAACAAGAGTATTATAAATAAGGCACAAGAAGTAATTTTTTCTGCTCTACTCTGTGCTGATTACGCCTGAGCTGGAGACTTGTGTCCAGTTCTGGGCACCTCCTTCCAGGAATACAAGGACAAATTGGAGAAAGTCCAGAAAAGAGCAACACGAATGATTAAAATCTGGAATACGTGATTTATGAGAAAAGATTGAAAGAGGAGACTGAGAGGTGACATAAGAAAAGTTTTCAAATACCAAAAAGGCTGTCACAGGGAGTAGGGAGAAAAATTATTCCCCTTAACCACAAAATGATTGGACAATAAACAATGGGGTTAAATTATAGCAAGGGAGGTTTAGGTTGGATATTATGAAAACATTCCTCACTGTCAGGATGAATGATCACTTTTATAAATTGCCTAGCCATGTTATGAAATCTCCATCATTAGAAATGCCGAAGAGCAGGTTAAGCAAACACCAATGGAGGAGCTCTCTGGCCAGTCATTTGTGGGATAGGACCCCATCAAATACTCTCAGTGCCACATTCAACCCTGGAGACAAAGCTACATAGTTCACCCTGTGAGCTCACCCTTCAGGTGAGGTCTCTCTAATACTCAATCAACATTCTTTGCTTTAGATAAAACAGACAAATAAGTTTATTGATTACAGTTTCATTGTAAGTGTTTCTAAGTCTCAGAAATATGAATCAAGAGATTACTAAGTGATGGAACTACCCACAATCCAATAAAAGATAACTCTTATTCTAAGCCAAGATTACTGCACCACTATATAAATTCAATTTACTACATAGGTCTGCTGTGATCTGTTGCACAGACAGATCCCCTCCCACACACACCTTCCTGTGGGTAAATTCTGAGTCTTTATTTTGTTTAGAAGATAGATGGATTACAGGAGAGAAATGCTAGATGAGGATGCCACTCTCTTTTAATAAGTTTCCTTGATACTCCCTGGGGTAGAGGATCATTCATGTCCAGCAACTGGTGTGATCTTTTCTTCTTGAACCAAATGGCTTATGGGTACATAGGCCAGTCCATTGTTCCTCTATGCATGCCTCCACTGGAAATGCAGCTTTATGTTTCTCTTCCCCTATCCCAGTTGTGTGAGTCATACATTTCAGGATACAACATGCCAGAGTTTCATATCTATTCATAAGTGTTAAATAATATGGAATACACTACCATAACAGTAACAAGTTCCAAAGGGGGGGTGTGCTAGTCTAGTTTGGCAGGGAGAGGAGGAGTCTGGTGGTACTTTTAAAGACTAACAAATTTATTCATCACATGAGCTTTTTGTGGCAGAAAATTCCATTTCATCAGATGCATGAAGATGGAGAAGTACAGATGAATATGAAGAAAATAAGTTCAGGGAAGTGTAAGTCATAGTGTCATGTCAGACTTTTAGAGCAAATCAGTACAGTTGTTCAGATTCAAACACTGGGCAGCAGCATATAGGAAAGAGGTGAGTGAAAAACGAAAGCAAAGTTTTCTGTTGTAATGGGGGAAAAACCTATTCTCTATTAAACTCTAAACTGACAGTGTGAAATCTGCATATGGATGTCAATTCTTCAATTTTTCTTCGAAACTTTGATGATTTGTTATCCATTTGCCTAAGTATGGCTATTTACAGATGATTGATGGAGTGATTGAAGAATGAAGTGTTCCACGACTGGTTTTAGACTCTGCTTATTTCTGATGTCAGATTTGTGTCCATTTATTTATTTATTTATTTATTTATTTTCACAGAGGCTGTCTGTTTGACCAGTGTATAAGGTATGTGGTGGGGCATTTCTGCCACATGATGGCTGTCTGTTTGACCAGTGTATAAGGTATGTGGTGGGACATTTCTGCCACATGATGGTGATTTTAATGGAGCTATTATCTTCAGTCCATTAGTTATTACATCCAATTGATTATATTAGGAGAGGAAGATAATGTCTGCCTGTATCTGTTCAGTATAACATGAGCATTCCAAAAACACCGAACATGACATATTTTGCTTGAAGCACAACTAAAATTATACTGTAATGGTGAATGTAAATGATATGCAGAGCACACTGCAGGATGTTCATGGTATGCAACATTTCATAAATCTACATAGCCTATATAAAGGAAGATTGAGTACTGACTTTATTATAGGGTACAAGTAGCCAGGGCCAAAATACTATATTCTAAAGGACTCCTTAATCCGGCAGTGAATGACAACACAAGAACCAGTGGCTGTTAAACTGAAACTAAACAATTTACTTGTATTAATTAAGCACACATTTTTAACAGTGAGGGTAATTGATCTGTGGCACAAACTCCCAAGAGAGCAGCTGGATTGTCCTGATATCACCAAAGCAAATCTGGTTGCCATTCTTAGACATCTGTTTTAGAGATAAACAGAAATAAAGTTTAATTCAAGTCATTGGGGCCAATATGGGGGAAATGTGTTAAATTCCATAACCTCTGATATACAGAAGGTCTGACTAGATCAGAGGTATCCAGTCTTTTTGTGTGAGAGGCCACATTACATGTCATTCTTCTCACCTGTAGGGCCAGTGAGCAAATTTTGGATAGACAAGACATAGAGATTGATTTTAATATTAATTTACTGGTCCGTATACATACCATGGGAGGAGACCTCTATTTACACTTCTGTAGTTTATTTATTCCTACACTTTGTTTCTGTTGTTTTAACCAGTTACTTGCTCCAAAAGATGACCCTCCTTCTTATCCCATGCCAGCCTACTTTGTTTAAGAGCCTTCAGTGAAGATCTTTGTCTAACACTTTCTGAAAACCTAAGCACTCTCTGTTGATGAGATCAGCATTGTCCATATGTTTCATGACCCCTACAAAGCATTCTGATAGATTTGTGAAGCATGATTTCCCTTTACAAAACCCATGCATGTCTTAACTATAGTTTTAAACTATTTGCCTTGCACCAAAGTTAGTCTAACCTGATTGCAATTGCCAGGGTTGCCTCTGGAGCATTTTTTTTAAATTATTTTTTAAGTTTGTCATGATTTTAGTTATTCCCCAGTAATCTGGTTCAGAAGCTGATTTAAATTATAAATTGTATAACATAGTTTGCTGTAATGCAATCTGTGTTCCTTCAGAACACTTGAATGAATTCCATCTAACCCTGCTGACTTATTACTCTTCATTTTATCAGTCTCCTGATGAAAAATGCTCATAAGAGCCATGTTTTATTATTAAGATGAGAGTGAGGGATCTCTGTATAGCCAACTGCTAGATCCCATCACACTCCTCAGCAATGCAGCTAGGGCACAGCTCCGGTACTCCTGCATGTACCAGAGAGCAGATCCAAATGCCTATGTTATCCTGCAAGCGCCTTAGGATCATCTTCTGCATTGTGTGCTTCATATTCCCGGGCAAAATCCTGGCCTGTGGCAAAGACCAAATAAATAGATAAATACAGCTAGTCCTCACTTAGTGACCTACTCGTTTAGTGACCCCTCAGAGTTATGACCAGCTCTCTGATGAGTTGGTATTATGGTGATGTATGAGAACTCGCATCAACTCTCTCAGATTACCTATATTTACAGTACACTATGCAAACTAAGTTCAGTACATTAGAGCTTAAAACATTTAAAATATATATTAAAAATGTTATAAATGATGCAAACGTGACATTAAAACTACAGATGGTTGAAAAACCCACTACCAGTAAAGTACATTATGCCTGAAATACCGGTAAGGGCTGCTCCTCGTTTAGTGACCAATTCGTTTATCAACCGGGTTTCAGGAACGGAACCCGGTCACTAAGTGAGGACTACCTGTAAATAAATAAATTCTATAAACCCAGAGCCCATGAAAAGAGAGAGAGTTTGTTCATTCAGTATTTTATTTAAACAGTGCAAAATTAACTTTTGGAAATCCCAGCAACCAGCTGCCTTTCTTTGAGGATTAGGAGAATTCAACAAAAGGATGGGATGTTTGCACATTTGATAGGAACACACACAGCTGTGTGCAACAGAAGCACAAAAATAGATGAGTTCTGAGCTCTTTAAGTTCCAGGTCTTGACATACTGCTGCTGCCCTGTGTTGGGAAAAGAGGGAGGTGATGCAGGGAACTATCATTTAGAAAACCTGTGCTTTAATTCCAAATTCTTTGTTTTCTATGTTACACCTATACAAAGCTCTAGCTGGGATTATTTAGTTGGAATTGGTCCTGCCTTGAGCAAGGAGTTGAAGCAGATACCTCCTGAGGTCCAGTCTAGCTCATGTCTTCTATGATTCTGTGATTGATATTATGACCTTGGACACTGAGTGTCAGAGCAATGCCCAATCCACAGGAGTAGCTGTATTGTCTGTGCCCAAAGCTGCTCCCTGCCCTGTGGAAAGTGGGGATACCAAGAAACAAGTTACAAGTGTTAGAGTTTCTGATCTGTTTCACATCACACTCAAAGTCTTCAGAAAGTTAAGTGACTCACACCATGGAACAAGGGTTGACTGCCTGCTGTCCTCACTCACCCTCCATGGGGAGAGTACCCAACATATCTCTATAATAGTCACTGAATGGCTGGGTTGGGCTAAGAGCTGGCTGTGCCTCTCTTGGGGATTTGAAGGCCCTTTCCAGCCCTTTGTATGTCTGGGGAAGCTCATGGAGAGGTCAGGGAGGGAATCTGAGTGTGAGTCTCTTGCCAGAAGTCCTATGTGTGACCCTCACTCACACAAGCAGTTCTGCTGTGGCTGGGGGCAGCAAGACGGGTTGGGGGTGGCAGGTGTGTTCAGTGCACAGTCATTCACTGTGCTGGGGTGGGGAACCCCATGGGTGGCTTCTCTTGGGGCTCCTCCTTTAAAAACCTTCCTGTGACATGACTCAGTCACAAGTGCCTGGGTGAGAGAGAGCAGGTGAAGTGCAGCCAGATCCCTTGAATAGCCCCTTTCATAGCTGGTGATGCTCTCAGGTATCACACAACAGGTAGTGTATTTGGGAAGGGCCAGGACAACAACTCCAAAACACCTCTGCAACTTTTCATATAGCCCCGGTTATTTAATGATTCCTGCACTTGCAGTGGACAGTGACAAGTCATGAACAATGGGGAAAAAGTATCAACCCGGCTTCTCTGTATCAGGAGGAATTCTAAGATGATATTAATACAAGTTTTTATGTGATAACAATGCAAAAATCGTTTGGTTCTACACAAGCACAGTCACCTTGTAAATGCTGCTGCCTGCCTCGTCCCCATTCTCCCAGAGCACTGGCCTCCTTTGGAGCTGATGAGAGATCTCAGTGGCTCATCTCCTGTCTCACCAGCATTGAAGACAGGCGATGAACTGACCCTTCAGTTGATGAACATCCTAATTATCCGTGCATGAATGGGTTTCGTTTTCACGCTGTACACAATTGGGTTCATCAGGGGCGGGACCAGCAAATAGAGGTCACCCAGGATATTCTGAACCAAGGGAGAAGAACTCTTCCCAAATCTGTATATCACTGACAAGGAAAACCCTGTCGTATAGAAGAGCAAAACAACACAGATATGGGAGACACAGGTGTTTAGGGCCTTGAGGCGCTCTGCATGAGATGCAATGCTTAGCACTGTTTTGAGGATCAACAGATAAGATACAAGGATAAGCAGCAAGTCCAATCCCACTGAAGAGACTGTTATGAAGAAGCCATAGATGATGTTGATTCTGATATCTGAACAGGCCATCTTCATAACCTCTTGGTTCAGGCAGTAGGAATGGAAGAGTATATTGTCTTTACAGTACTGGTACTGTCTGAGGAGAATGGGAACTGTCTGAGGAGAATGGGACTATGAGGACCACCCCTCTTAGCAGAGACATCAGTCCCATCTTGGATATTCTGGGTGGTGTTAAGATGGAAGCATATCTCAGGGGGTTACAGATTGCAACAAAGCGGTCCAAAGCCATGCACATGAGCAGAGAGGATTCAGTAAATGTTAGCGCTGTGATGAAGAAGAGCTGGGCAAAACAGGCATTGTGGCTGATCTCCCTAGAGTTAAACCAGAATATGCGCAGTGTCGTCATCATAGTTGATATCGATATGCCAAGATCTGTTACAGCCAACATGGAAAGCAAAATGTACATGGGCTCATGGAGGTTTGGATCTGTTTTTATAATGAACAGAATTATTGAATTTCCTAATACTGAAGTAATGTATATTAAGCAGAAGGGGATAGAAATCCAAATATGGATGTATTCAAGACCAGGAATTCCAGTGAGAAGGAAAACTGCAGATTGAAATTTGGTGTCATTGACAGCTGACATGATGTATTGGACGGATCTGAGGTGTTTTGAAATTCCTGAAAGGGAGGGGGGAAAAAAAGGATACTAGATGATAAAGAACAAGACAGCATTGTGTTTTCAGTGCAAGTCTAGAGACTTCAGGAACTCAAGGAAGATAAATCAACACACAATTTTGGATTTATACTTGAGAATTTCTTTATCTAGTCATTACCTCTGAAGTAGCTGGCATTGGCTAGTGTTGCACTGTCAGAGGTGACTACTAAGCTAGGTGCATCTTTTGTCTGACACTGTATGACAGTGTCTGGATAGTCTTACATGCACCACCAATCAGAAGACTGGCTTTGCCCAAACGAGGTCAGATCTGTAGTTGTGCTTGCCCATTATCCAGCATCCATTATCAGATGCTACAGAGCTGTGACATAACCTGCTCTTAGGGAAAGTTTTCTCCTGACCTTTAGTGGTTCAACATATTTTATGGTTTAAATCAGGAAGTTCTATAGTCCTCCCAAGGGTGGTGGTGTTTTTTTGTTTGTTTGTTTTTGTTTGTTTGTTTGTTTGTTTTAATCCACATTGCTCTTTAATTGGATTTTCTGGTTCACCATATGAACACAGTCCCTTTTTGAATCTTCCTAAAATCTTGATCCCACTGATAGCTTGTGTATGTGAGTAGCACAGCCTGCTTGATCATTGTGTCATTTTATAATTCTGATCTTGACACAAACATCCTCTCTGGCCCTCCATTTCTGAGCATGGCCCATACTTTCATGACCATGGATGTGGGACATGAATGGTGAAAATGGTCATTGTTCTGTATTGATGATATTGGTATTTTTTCTCCTTCTCTATCTATCTATCTATCTATCTATCTATCTATCTATCTATCTATCTATACCTATATCAATACATATAGATATCAATATGCAAAAGGCCATATTATGCCATAGCCTCTTTGCAGCAAACAGGATAAATGCTTAAAGCCAGTGTAGCAAGTTACATGGCCAGCCCTCCTGGTTCCCTTTATTTTTACTCCCTTTGTAAAAAGGAGTCACCTAATGTGACTTAATCAGGGCCGGACCGACAGAGGCAGGTGAGGTGTTTATCACACTCATTCACAGAGCTCCTCCTTTAAAGACCCATATGGTTTACCCAACTCCTTCCTCTTTACTGCTGGCCATGCTGGCTGCTCTGAGGCAATCCAACTGCTCTCAACAGGGGATGGACAGGGGCTTTCTCCTGTGTTTTAACTTACTCTGGTCCCATCAATCCTCCATACAGACACTCTCCCACAATGAATCTCTTCAAACCACAATGCCTGGATTTCAACTCCTGTATCAGCTGGATTTTTTCTTGCTTCTGATGCTTATTCTTGGTCTTTTCTTCCCCTCGGACATCCTGTCCAGCCATGGCCTGGTCTCATCAGGTTTCCATGAGCCCTTCTTCTATAAGTTTAACTATGGAGTACCTGGACCCTGCTACGTACAGGCACAACTTCCATATGTGCTCCTCTCCAACCCCAGTCCAGCACTCCAGTGTACCCATGACTGAGGATGATACTGAGATAACTGAACTCTCCTCTTGGTGGTTTTCCTGCCTTCTTCCCTCTCCCTCAGGTTCCTGGGGTTTATTGCTTCCTCCTTTCCTTGATCACATGTAGGAGGTATTGTTTTCCATAAGCCTCTGCATCCTCTTGCTCTTCCTTTCCTCCTCCCAGAGGCCTCACTGATCTCTCAACTCTGTGGGAGTGGTATCCAGTCTGTCCTCAGAAGGGCTGGGAAGGGCAGTCCCCCAATACCCCATTGTGGTGCTACTTTAAATGTGCATGGGCTTTAATGGACACCTTGGCCAGTGAATTTATCAGTAGGACTCCCTATGATTGTACCACATCACTACTATGGCCCTTGGGACTATCAATCTCAGTTTCAGAAGCCCCTGCTGGATCAGCGACTGAGTGGAATCAGGGGGTCCACAAAAGTGTGCTAGAGTTTCCAGTCCATTTGGACAGGAAAGATGTCCAAGGGCTGTCCCTTCAGCATCTCCTGGCTGCCTGCCCACCCAGAAAAATCTGCTTCCCCCTAGTATATTTCTGAACAGTCCTGTCTGTTGTAAGCCAGGCAACCAACTTCAAAGTGTCTGCTGCAATGGGATTATCTCCCATGCAATACATAAATTTGTTAGTCTTTAAGTGCCACAGGACTCCTTGTTTTTGTCAGTGTCTGACAGTCTCTATGGGAATCATTCTAAAAGTACAGTGCTCTACAGCTTCTCTGTCACCTATGTGGTTGGTTGCTCTTCCCCGCTGGGTAGCAAAGTCCATCAGCAGCTGGGGGAAGTTTCCCAGCCATAGGCTCCATGTCCACCTGGACATCCATAATTTTTGCTTGCGCTTTTCTGCTTACAATCCTGCCCTGTCAAGGATAGTTGCCTTCACTGTGTCAGACTTTTGGACCCGTGCCTCCCCAGTGCCATATAGGTTAACTCTGCCTCACCCCCTAGATATGGCTTGAGGTGCCAGGCTCAGGTCACCCTTTCCCAGCCAGATGACTTTACCACTTCCTCAAAAGTCTGGATCAAAGCATCGGGGTTATCACTTGGGCCCATGTTACACAGCCCCAGATGGTCTCCTTCCCCTCCCCTGCTCAGGGACTCACCATTTGCTGTATCAGCTTCTGTTGTACAGCAACCTGCTTCCTCATGAAGTCATAAAGACCATTTCAATGATCAGCCTGCCAGGAAAGCAGCACTTGCCACTCTGCCTGTGGGGATATGTGGAGCATATGCTTTGTCTCCACCAATGCTAGGTGGACATCCCTGACCAGCCCCTCTTGCAACAAATTGTGTAGCTGGCCTTCCAGGTTCCCTTTAGGTTTCACTCCATGGCACAAAGAACTCATCACACTTTGCTCCTTTGCAGTCTGCCATGATCTTTATTTACAGCACATACAGCCCCCTCCTAGCTCTGCCCCTGGTGCCCAACAGGGTCAGAGACTCAGGGTTGTATTACCGCCCTGGCTAGCAGACAAACTGCCTCAGAGTGCTTCCCTTCCTTGATGGCCATGCTTCTTCTCTCATGTCCTGAGCCAGCCTATTTATCTCCCCAGGCCAGGTCACCAGCTGTTTCCCTCCACCTGGTTATATCTTTAACCAGTACTGCAGCTCTTTCCTGCACTGCTGTTGCCCCCTGAGTCAGGGCCTACAAAAGCAAGTGAAGGGTGAACCATCCCCTGCTCTTTAACACCCCCCTTCTGAGATCAGAGACATTGACTGAAACAGTCACTTTGGCTTCACATCTGTAAATTGGATCAAGACAGAGCTCTATTAACTTTCACTTAACAAACACTTCTAGTGATACAGTATGACCCCCAGAATTGCTACTGGAGAAGCTTTGTGTGGCTAGTGTTGACTGGATTCAGAAAGGTCGATTGTCCTACAGGCTTCTCTTTATTCTCCCAGAACAGCTAGGCTCTCTCAATGAAAAGGTTCTGTACATATCTGCAGTTACGCTGTAACACAGACACTTCCTGCAGTGTGGTGGGAGAAGGGTTGTTTTCATGAATGATAAAGAGGGAAAACTATAGTTTTGCACTAATATCCAGGTGAATGTGCAAGTTACTTAAGCCATGCACTTGTCACATGTGATGGGCATAAAGTATATACAGCTATTATTGTAATTCCATTTCCTTCATGTCATCTCTATACTTCACAGAGACGCAGACCAGAGGTCGTCCTGTTTCAGGAAAGACTTGCAGAAGTGTGGCAGAATTATTTTCTGAATGACTCTTCATGTAAGTATAAAAAATATCTGTAGTTCAGTTACCCAAAGGACCGTATCTTACAACTACTCCCTGAACAGAGCATTAATGGAGGGAGGAGGAGGGGAAACCCCCCCCCACAACTTTGGCAGGAGTATTTGGCAATCTCTAAAATATTTTATAATGCAAAAACCATTAAGTACGGTAGTAAAATTATCTCTTCACCTTCCCATAGAGATTCTAACAACTCTGCTTCTGGCTTTAGACAGGTATGAATGAAATGCAAATTTGGATGGCAACAACAGTATTACACTGAAAAAGTTTTGCTGAAATATTTTTACAGCTGTACCTTAGCATAGAAATGTAAACTCATTCTTTCCCCCATGTTTGTCTTTCCAGGGTGATTTCTAGGTTTAGAAGGGACCACAAATGGACCCTTTGTTATCTGGATTTCTTGAGACTGGAAAAGATTGAAGCCTCTCATCCTTCATTCAATTGCCTGTCAGCACACAAAGGTCTAGGGAACAGTTTGAAGCTGGTAGCTTCTCCACCCTTGGCTGAATAGATGGCTGCTTTTTCTCTGGATTTCTGATGTCACTCTACAGACTTCATCTAAAGTGGTACAGGCATTCGGATCAGCATAGACAATATTTATCAAACTCCGTAGCATGGTTTTCAACATTTTTTTTCAGATGCAAACAGATGCAGAATTTCTAAGCAGGTATGATTGCCTTGGAAATCTTCCACATAGTCTGTATAGCCCTAGGGGACTGTGGACCACAGGTTAAAAACCACTGACTTCAGAAAATTGTAAATCCAGCAACATTAATTCTCCCATATCGGGAGTGTGCAGTAATTGGAGTTCCAGGAGAAATTCATGGTGTTCATGGAAATTAAACCACATTTCACACACCAAAGTAAGACCAGATGAACTAACCCTGTTGACCCACACTGTGCTGCAGCTCAGGTCCAGCCTGAGGGTGGGCGAGTGCTGCTATTCCACCCCAGGAGAGGGAAAGAGCAAAGGCTGACATCTGGCACCCTGAGAAGCAAAGAGGGAAGATGTGAGGGCAGTCATATAATTGTGAGAAGAATTTACAGGGTAGAACTGTTGGAGCCACCTTCCAGTCAGCAGCAGAAATATTCCATGTGACTTTTCTGTGCTGATCCCGTAAAACGACACAGCTCTCAGTTCCTGCAAGCACAACTGAGGAAGGGAATAAAAACTTCAAACATGGAGTTCCTGATTAAATATCCAGGAGCAAATAAATGACAAATGGGACTCATTGAGAAATCCCAATTTACAGCACCAGAGTGCTCACACTCCAAGCTCCTTTTGAGTCTGTGATTTTGGCGTCTGGAAGGCTCCCCATGGATCATGGGTACCTGGTGTGAAGGGTTCCCCGGCTACCTACCGCTGCCTGCTCTCCTGCCCCATCACTGAGTCACACGACAACCCAGCAGAGTCACATGCCACTGCAAAGAACATTTGCCCACATCAGCAACTGGCCTCCTTTAATCTTCCCTTTGTGTTTGGAAATTTCAAAAATAAAGAAACCTGATAACATACTCACTGCCTGTGAGAAGGTGAGCAGCTGCCCACAGAGGTCTACACTTGAATAGACGAGGAGTCAGCAGAGATCCTGCACAGGCAGCAAGCTGTGTCTGCTCAGACAGGGGTGCAGCAGTTCTTATGAAGCAGGTTTGCACATTTCCTCTAGGCCATGTCGCCACCTGGGATTCTCAGCTGATTTGTTCATTGTGTGAGAGCTTTAACCCCATCACAGCCAATGCAAACTGTATGCATTCCCTTCAAAGGGTATGTGCAGTGGTGCTACCAAACAACTGCAGCAAAATCCCTGCTACAGGCTCTGTTCCTGGTATCTGTGTTTGTCAGAGATGTGCATATTCCTCAGAGGTTGGCTAATTGACTCCAGTCATGTATTTACAGATGTAATCATCTTGCTGCAGTATAATATAATGTACTGAAGATAATTTTGTAGTTTCCTATTTTTCCCCTGCAACCATGATCTCCACCATTCCTGAATTACAAATCCAGGGTGCAGGCTGGGGAAGGAAGATTCCACACAACCCCTGCCTGGGAATTTCCCTGTGAAGGAAATTACTTTTTTTCTGTGTAAGCAATAGAAAGGTGAACCAAGCATCCATGGATGTCCAAAGCTATGTGGGGATCTCTGCTACCCCTGGCACCTGGGCCCTCCCATTCAAAATTTTTGTGCCTCTGCAACTGCTCTAGGACTTTCACCAGCACCCTGGGTCTGCAGATTCATTGGAGATATGCTCCCATACTTTGCCACAGTGGCCACTGACCACAGGATCTCCTGAAGGGGCCATATACATGATGCAGGGTGTTGGACAGAAATGGGAAGGCGGGATAGAGTAGCTGGTGAGGCACATAACTCCAGCTCTAGACCGGGAAGGGAGTTGAGAGTTTTCCATACCCAGAGTTCAGCCATAGACTCAATCAGCACAAACTTCATTTCTGTTACAATGAAGAGGCAGATGAAAAGACTTCAATGTCTCTTGGGGATCCAGGAAGTTGCATCTGGAGAGCTTCATGGTAGCTGAATTATCTGTGAGAAATGAACAGTTTTCTATAAAAACCCACCCCAAAAAATGCATGACAAGGAAAAAAATAATTTGGATTACAGCTTTTCATGCCAGGAAAATCCCATTTTCCAGCCCCACTCTTGCTTAGACAGTGAGCCTCTGTCACTAGACCACACCCTAGGTCAGCCCCACACCCCTATCAGCCTCCCATAGTGAGGAGCCCTTGGACCTCTGCTGGGGTGGTAGTGGTGTCTCTGTTGAGGAGGAAGCCTGTAAAAATGATCTGTCTAAAGCAATCTGTGTCTTTGGAACAATCTGAGAATAGAAGAACAGCTCCGCTGGGTAGGGCCAATGGTCCATATGATCCACTCTTCTCAATGCTGGCTGTGGCCAGTGCTGGAAGTTGCAGAGGGAGTAAACAGAACCAGGAAATTTAGTGAGTGATCCATCCCATCACCTAGATCCAGCCTTTGACAGTCAAAGGTTTAGAGACATGGAGACCATGGGGCTACCTCCCTGACCAGTTTTTTTTTTTTTTTTTTTAACAGACATTGATGGAAGTGCATTCCATGGAGTTATGTAATTCTGTCCTGGACTCAGTTATTATACTTTTGACCTTCACATTATTCTCTGGTAATGTTTTCCATAGGGTGACTGCATTTGTGTTCCAAAGAACTTCCTTCTATTTGCTTTTAAACTGCTTCCTATTAATTTGTTTGGATGAACCTTGGTTCTCATGTAATGTGAAGGGCTAAATAACAATTGAAAAACTGAAGAGGGTGCAGAAAAAGCCCCAGAAGGATTGAGGAGTTGGAGGAAATTCTTTGCAGTGAGAGTCTTCCAGAACTGAACCTTTTGTGGCGTTCCCCCATTGCAATCTGGACTGTTGTGTAGCTTTGCCGCCGCAAGTCTCCATGCAGGAGTAAACCACCAGTCCTGAGTCAGGACGTGCCCAGCCTCCAGTATGCAAATTGTCCATCATCCAATAGAGGAGAGCTCTGACCAATCATTTATGGGATAGATCCTAGTTTGCACTGCCAGTGCCTGATGCATCCCTGTGCATTCAGCTATACACTGAACCCTGTAAGCTCATTTACACATGTCCATCAGTTTATGAAAGATTGATATTCACCAGCTCTGTCACTCCAGGTGAGGTATCTGTGCACACAAAATGCACACACACTGCTTTAGAAGAAACAGACAAATAAGTTTATTGACTACAGTCCAATTATATATGTTTCCAAGTCAGTAACATAAGTCAAAAGTTCACTAAGATGTGGAATTACTCACAATAAAATAAAGGAAAACTCATATTTTAAGTTAAGATTATTGCTCCAATATGTAAATTCAGTTTACCACATAAGCCAGCTGTGATCTGTTTTGCAGTCAGAACCTGCGACCCATAGCTGCTGCCCCCCCTCCCCGGGGAAATTCTTCTGAATAGCTTCCAAGTCTTTGATTTTGCTTAGGTGATGGATTACAGGAGACAGCCCTATACAAGGTAGCCTCTTTCCTTTAACACGTTTCCCTGACGCCCTGGGGTTAGGCGATCATCTATGTCAAGCAACAGGTGTGATATTTCCCTCTTAATCCAAAATTCTCATGGGTGCATAGGCCAGTCCATTTTTCCTGTATGCATGCCTCTGCTGGGTGTGGAAACACACCTTGTGTTTTTCTGAATCTATCAAGCTGTGTGAGACATACCTTTAGGGATATGACATGGCAAAGTTTCTTAGCTGTTGATACATCTGACAAAGCAGGAAACATGCTACCATAACAGTAGTGTTCAGTATGTCATGAGCATTGCAAAATCATGTTTGTATTCCAATTGGTTTCAGCTTCAAAGAGCAGAACATACCTACATGGCCAATCCCCTTTTGGGATTTGCAACCTCATCACATCCCCTTGTGGCATGAGGTATCCTGCAGGCACCCCGGCCGTCTCTGTAACATCCTTCCAATCATTTACTCCCAGCCAGGAATATTAAAAGCAGATCCCCCTGTGTGTGTGGACATCTGCTCATAAACACAAGCTCTCCTAGCTGCTGCCTCACCCCAACCTTTTAGTAAGAGTCTACCTACCCTCTTAACTAGTTTATTGGTTCATTCAGACTTGCTGACTCCACATCAGGTGGCCCCCTCGATAGTTCAGTCCATTCCCCCATGGGCTGAATGATGGCAGTCATTCGTCCCCTGCTGGTATCACCCATGTTCAGAGACAAGGCTCAGTCATCCTTGCCTTCCACAGTTCGTAAGGGTTGCCAGGAAGCGAAGGGAGCCAGTCCCTTCTGTGAACTACAAGGGTCCAGTCTCAGGCTCTTAATTAACCAGTATCCTCGAAATTCCCAGTGTACGAACTATTCCTCAGGTGGGATCATCTTCTTCTCCTCGTAGCTGCCTCTGTGAGGCCTTGTTCAGCTCCAAAAGTCCTAGGGATGGTAAGTGACCAACACTGTGGAGAAGTGGCTGACTGGCCCATCTGACCTGCCCCCAGTCAAAAAGAAGAGTGCCCAACACACATTTTCTAATGGCCACTGAATGCAGGGGCTGGGCTAGGAACTGACTGTTCCTCTCTTGGGGAGATAAGGCCTGCCTCCACTCTTTGCACGACTAGGGTGTGACAACTGAAGGGGATGGAGAAGAAATCTTGGCCTGAATCTCTTGCCAGGGCCCATGTGTATGTGACCATCACTCACATAACCAGCTCTGCTCTGTCTGTGGGCAGCAGGGTGGGTTAGGGGTACAGGTATGCAGTTGTGCAGCCATCCATGGGGCATGGCTGGGGATCTCCCTGAATGTCTTCTCCTGGGGCTCCTTCTTTAGCCCTCTCTTTGAGATGACTCAGTCCAAAGTCCCAGAGTGACAGAGAAAGTGAATGTCAGCTGGGCCCTTCTCATAGCTGGTGCAGCTCTCGTGGATCAAAAAGCAGCCAGTGTACTTAGGACAGCCAGGACCACAACCGCAAAACACCTCTACAGCTTTTCTCAGCACCCTGGCTTTTTAATGAGTGATGAGACAGTAATAGGTCATGGACAACGAGAAAAAAAAATTACCTTCCTTTCCTACAGAAGGAGGAATTCTGAGATGTCACTGATACAGCTTTTTTTATGCAATAACAATGCAACAGTCTCCTGGCTCTACACAAACACAGACATTTTGTAAATGGTGCTGCATGTCTCAGCCCTGTGCCCCCAATTTTCCTGTCCTCCCTTCGCAGCTGATGACAGCTCATGCCCTGTGTCACTAACGCTGGAGATAGGTGAGGAACTGACCCTTCAGTTGATGAACACCCTAACTATCCTTGCACGAATGGGCTTAGTTTTCACACTGTACACAACTGGGTTCATCAGGGGTGGGATCAGCAAATAAAGATTTCCCAGAAAATTGTGAACCAAGGGAGAAGAGCTCTTCCCAAATCTGTAAATCGTTGACAAGGAAATTCCTGTCGTGTAGAAGAGCAGGACCACACAAAGATGGGAGACACAGGTGTTCAGGGCTTTGATACGCTCTGTGTGAGATGCAAGGCTTAGCACTGTTTTGAGGATCATAAGATAAGAGAGGAGGATAAGCAGTAAATCCACCCCCACTGAACAGACTGTTATAAAGAAGCCAAATATAACATTGACTCTGATATCTGCACAAGCCAGCTTCATGACTTCCTGGTGCAGGCAGAAGGAGTGGGAGAGGACATTATTCTGACAGTATTGGTACTGTTTCAGGAGAATGGGGAGTGGAAATATTAGGACCACCACTCTTAGCAGAGCCACCAGTCCCATCTTGGCTATTCTTGGCAGTGTTAAGATGGAGGCATATCTCAGTGGGTTACAGATTGCAACAAAGCGGTCAAAGGCCATACACAGGAGCACAGAGGATTCAGTCAAGGTAAATGAGTGGATGAAGAAGAGCTGTGCAAAACAGATATTATGGTTAACCACCCTGTTGTTAAACCAGAATATACTCAGTGTTGTAGGCATGGAAGATATCGATACCCCAAGGTCTGTGATGGCCAGCATAGACAGGAAAATGTACATGGGTTCATCGAGGCTTGGATCTGTTTTTATAATGAACAGAATGACTGAATTTCCTAAGATAGATGTAAGATATATTAAGCAGAAGGGTATAGAAATCCAAACATGGACATCTTCCAGTCCAGGTATTCCAGTGAGGAGGAACACAGCAGGCTGGAAATGAGTGTCATTGAGAGATGACATAATGCATTGGATGGTTCCGAGGAGTTTTGAACTTTACTTCCTGAAAAAAAAAAAGTAGCAGGAGACTAGATGATATCAAACAAAACATTGTTATGTTCTCATTGCAAGTCTATAGACTCCTAGGAGCTGCAGGATGATCACACAATACATAGTTTTGTATTTATACTTGTTGATTTTATCTTGCGTTCGTTCCCTCTGAAGCACCTGGCATCGGTCAGTCTCATACTGTTGAAACAGACTACTCAGCTAGGTGGACCATTGGTCTGACCCTAAAGACTATTCTGATAGTCTTTTATATAGTACCAATAGGAAGTCTGGCATTTTCATAATAGATCAGGCATCTAGTCCATCTTGACCAGTATCCAACATCCAGTACCAGATGCTTAGAAGTAAAGTAGAGGAAACCCTGCAATACAGCACTGTGAGATAACAAGCTGCCACAGAAGGCTTCTTCCTGATTTCTACTGGTTTGACATGTTTTATCATGTAAATCAGGAAGGCTTATACCCCTTCCAAAGAACATGCAAGTAAAGAGAAGTGTTCTTTTTTTTTTTTTAATCTGTGCTACTACAACTGGATTTTCTGGTTTCCCATATAAACATCTACTCCCTCTTTGAATCTTACTAAAATCTTTATCCATTTATTGCTTGGTCATTGTTTGAGCTCATAATTGTGATCTTGACACAAACACTCTCTCTTGCCTTCCACTTAAGACCATAGGTGTGAGACACACATGATGAAAATGTCCGTTGTCCTGCATTGAAGTTATTCATAAAACTCATTGTCAAACAGCAGTTATCCAACCAATTTTTCATCTATCTTACAGTAGCTTCATCCAGGTTATACTTTCCTATTTTTTTTAATGAGAAGGTCCGGCAGGCTTAGGGCACCATCACTACACCACTCCCACCCTGGCCCATGGGTTTATAATAGTATGTTTAACAACAGTCAACCTTATTAAGACACAATGTCTCCTTTGTACAAGGGGATTGAAACATTAAGGGAACCAAAAAGGGACCATACAATTTGTTACTTTTCTTCTTTTTGCCCAAGTCCTCTCAAGGCGGGATGAGCAGGGTCTTTTTCTGGGTTCTATCTTTCTCTAGTCCTATCCATCCACCAGACAGACACTCTCCAGCAAAGATTTCCTTCATTGCAGAGCCAGCTCTTCCATTCCTGAATTAGCAAGGCTTTCTTGTTTCTGGGGCTTCTTCTTGGCCTTATTCTCCCCTCCAGCATCCTGACCACCCATGGCCTGGGGCTCATTAGGTTTCCTAGGTTGCCACACGCCCTACCTCTATAGGTTTAACTGTAAAGGACACGGACCCTGCTGGGTTCAGGCACTGCTTCCAGAAGTGGTCCTTCCCTCTCACTAGTCCTGCATTTCAATGTGGCCTTAGTTTGGGAGGAGGCTGAGCTAACTGGCCTTTCCCATTGTGGCCATACCCTTGTAATATTTGTTGGGAATAAATTACATACAGCTACAATTCTTTCATCTTATCTCTATGCTTCACTGTGGCACAGACCAGTGGTTCTCTTTTCTCAAGAAACCCTTGCAGAAGTGTAGCAGAATTACTGGGTGCACGACCCTTCATGTAAGTAGCAGAAATAGCTGTCGTTCAGTTACACAGAGGAATGTATTTTAAAACTAGCACTGAACAAAGCAATAAAGGGGAGGAAAAAAAAAACATTACAATGAGTATTTGGGAAACCTCTAAAATATGTCCTAATATGAAAACCATAAAGTAGTAAAATGATCTCTTCACCTTCTCACTGACATTCTAATGACTCTGTTGCTGGCTTTAGATAGGTATGAATGAAGTGCAAGTTTGGCTGGCAATAACAGTATTACAACAAAAAGTTTTCCCAAAATATTTTTGGAGGTATATATTAGTGTAGTGATATTAACTCATTCTTTCTACTATGATTGTCTTTCAGGAACAATTTCTAGAATTAGAAGGGGTTCAAAAATGCACCAGGTGTCATCTGGATTTCCAGAGACTGGGAAAAGTGTGCAGCCACAGCTTTCATTCAATTGCCTGTCAGAAAAAAAAAAAAGAAAACAAAAGAAAAAGAAAAAAAAAAGAAAAAAAAAAGGTCTGGGGAGTCCTTTGTAGCTGGTAGCTTCTCCATACTTGGCTTAATAGATGTCTGGGTCACTTCGGGATTTCTGATATCACCTAGAGACATTATCGAGAGTGGAACAGGCACTGGGATCTGCATATACAATATGTATCATCTGGTCTCTCACTCTGTGGTATGGTGGTTTTCAACCTTTTCTCAGAGGCAAACACATGCAAAATTTCTAAAGCAGGTGTGATTTCCTTGGAAATCTCCACGTAGTCAGTACACCCCTATGGGTCTGTGGACCACAAGTTGGAAACCACTGGTCTACGTAAATTGTTAACTACAGCACCTCTAATTCTTCCATATTGGGAGTTTATAGGAAATGGATTTTCAAGAGAGATCCATGACTGTTCATGGATTTTAGAGTGCATTTCACATGTCAAAGTAAGATCAGTTGAGCTAACTCTGTTGACCCAGAACTGTGCTGCAGCCCATGCCCAGTCCAAGAGAGAGCGAGTGCTGCAAGTACACTCCAGGAAAGGGAAAGAAAAAAGGCTAACATCTGGCACTCTGAGAAGAAAAGAGGGAAGATGTGAAGGTAGTCACATAACTGTAAGTAGCATTGTCAGGGCAGAACTGTTGGAGCCATCCTACAGTCAGCAGCAGAAATATTTCATGTGATTTACCAGCCCTACTCCAAAAAAAAAAAATCCAGCTATGAGTGCCTGCATTCTCAATTAAACCAGGGAATATAACCTTTGAACATGGAGTCTCCAATTAAATTTCAAAGAGCAAGTAAATTAGACATGGGAAGCAATGAGAAACCCTGATTTACAGTAAAAGAGTTTTCACAATCCAATCTCCCTTTATTTGGGGATTTCTGTGTGTTTGGAAGGTATTTGAGGGTTCCTCAACTAACTGCACTCCTGTCCCTGTCACTAGCTCACACCCACAGTTCAGCAGAGTTATCTGCAACTGCACAGAGCATCTGTTCATGTCAGCAGCTGGCAGCCTTTACCCTTCCCTTTGTGTTTGAAATATTTAAAGAGAGAAAAACCTGCCAATGTACCTGGTGCCCATGAGAAGGGGAGCAGCTGCCAACAGAGGTCTGCACCCACACAGACATAGAGTCAAAGGAGAGCTTGTATGAGCAGCAGGCAGTCTCTGCTCAGACAGGGCACAGCTGTCCTTATGAAGTATGTTTGCCCATTTCCTTGGGGGCCATTTGGCCACTTGCAACCCTCAGCTGATTGTTTTTTTTTTGTGTGCAAGCTTTAACCCAGTGATAGCCAATGTCAAACTGCAGGTATTTCCATCACAGGGGATGTGTGGTGATGCTATCTAATTGAACATCAGCACAATCTCTGCTGCAGGCTCTACTCCTGGAATCTGTGTTTGTCAGTGATGTGCATATGCCTCAGAGATTGGCTAAGTGACACTGATGATGCCTTTCCAGCTGCAGTCTTGCTGCAATACCGTACGATAGATTGATGATAATTTTGTAGGCTGAGTTTCTTCCCCTACAGACACCATTCCTGAATTACAAGCACAGGGTGCAGGCTGGGGATTCCACACAGATCCCTACCTGAGACTTTCCCTGTAAAGGAAATCCCTTCCCTTCTCTGTGAGCAAAATACAAGGAGATCCATGATCTGTGAATCACCTAAGTTGTGCAAGATTTCTGTGACCTCCTACTAAAAATCTCTGTGCCTCCATAACTGCTCTAGGTCTTTTTTCAGCTCCCTGGGACAGCAGATTCATTAGAGATCTGCTCCCGTGGCCTGTCACAGTAGCAGCTGCCCACAGGGTCTCCTGAAGGGGCTATACACAGAGTGCAGGGGCTGGACAGAGACTCGAAGGCTGAGGTTTCTACATGGCAGAACTGCTTGAGGCCCAGTGAAGTCAAGAAGCAGAACTATTTCATGTCCTTTCTCTGAGCTGTGAGAATAAAGCAGCACAGCTCTGAGTCCCTGTACACACAATGGAGCTACAGAATAAAAGCTTTGACCTTTGCTGATTAAATTTCCAGGAACAAATCAACTTGAGGTGATCTGGGAACTACTCATGCATGTTCCAAGAGCTATTGCTTTTTCTCAGGGCCAGAACATCCTGCAGCTCTGGAAATCAAAGCAGCTGAGAAATGTTGAAGTGGGGCATCTATTTTTTTCACACTTGGAGCTTCCTTTCAATCTGTGATAATCTGTGTATCTGGGAGGATGTCCTGGAATGGAGGGTTCCCCAGCTACCTAGCATGCTCTGCTTTCCTACCCCTCTCACAGAGTTACACTCAGATCCCAGTTTAATCAGCTGTCACAGCACAGAACATCTTCCCATAACAACAGTTGACAGCCTTTATCCTTCCCTTTGTGTTTGAAAAATTTAAGGACAAAGAAACCTGCCAATGAGCTGCCAACAAAGATCTGCACATGAACAAACATGGAGTCAGTGGAGAGCTTGCATGGGAGCATACAGTGTCTGCTCGGGCAGTGAGATTTGAGTGCTGAGATACTCAGGCAGCCTCTGGATCCCATATATTGAGTCTTTAAAAATAACATGACATAGTGTGACCCTCCAAATTAAATCTCGGCTGTAAGTGCTGCTGCCACATCTTAAGCAGAGCACTCACTAAGGAAGATGTTGAGGGTTAAATAGGGGACATTTTTGGTAAGAGACAGTCATGTCAGAGATGCTGTTCCCATGTCCTCCGGGACCCAGCACCTCCTCTCATCAAGACAGAACCTTGCTAAGACAGCCACACTTTACAACAACTGGGTTGCACATTCTCTAAATCCCTCTGGCACCTCCTCATCTTCATGTCCACGCATGACATGTGTAGGAAGGCACAAAGTTAGAGCTGAACTACAGACCTGGCCAGAGCCATGGGTTACTAGGTTAAAGGGGTTACTTCGTGGGCAAACCTTGCTTTTATTTAAATGAGATCTTAGTTAAAAGTTGTGTTATATTCATTTTTTTCTCCCCCTGTTTCCTGAAGTATGTTCTAGAAACGTATGCTATCTTTCTCCTTCCAGCATAAGGTCCTGTATGGGACCATATTTATCAGCTTTCTTCCTCCTTCCTCCATGCAAACTTCTTGTTAAGGAATGTGAAGCCATTTCTATTACAAAGACAATGAGTTTGATACTAAAGCATCTGCATTTTACATGCTAAACCTGTGAACAAAAAGCAGAGGTCTAGATAATTATAGTCATCACATAGATATCAATATCCATTTTATAGTTGTTAATGCAACCAAATAAGAATGTATTGAGAGTTGCTAGGAATATATGTATTTCATGCTATTTTGAATAAAAGAATTGTAAGGGAGTCCCCTCTTCACTCACTTGTGACATGGGAGAGGAATGAGCAGGCAACAAAGGGGAACTGTAGTGGAGAGAGGCCACCACAGCCGCAGAGGCCACCACACCTAGCGTGGGGGACCAAAAGTCTCAGGCACCACCTCTGCTAGGCAGAGAAGCCTTCTGCATGGGACTTGGCCTGGGAACCTGAGGGAGGAGCCAGGGGAAAGGGGGACTGGGTAAAAGGGTGGACCTGGGACTCACTGGGGAAAGCTTTTAGGAGATGGGCTGACTGGCCACCTGAGCTCCAGCTGGCAGAGAGGCTGGAGCCCCCTCCTGTAGGGCCTGAGAAACTTTGGGGAGACCAGGAGGCAGGTCCTGACCAGTACTTTGCCCAAGGTGATGACTTGGAGGAGTTGCCCTCAGTGGAGGAGCTGGAGGACCAAACTGGGGCTCAGACCACACAAAGTTAGGACCTTCGAGAGCTGCTCTCCTATGGCCTGTGACCTAGATGAATTACTGCTAGCGGATGGACCTGAGGAGCTGCAAGACCATCTTCCTGTAGACAGTGAAGGCCTGACTGGGCTCCCGCTGGCTATGTACTCGGAGGTGTGAAGGAATTTATTTTCCCTGGACAAGCTATTCTCTGTGTCTCTTAGCGTAAGGGGGACCATTTTCCATTGTTTAACAGCATTATAACGGTGTCAGCAATTCTGACTTGCAACATCTGCCGGATACCAGCCCTGACCTTTGGACACTGATATTCTTGTAGGGAATAGAGCTTTGCAAATTCCTATGTAAGCTAAGGCAAGGAGGATTTTTCTCCAATAGCTTAAGATGATTTGCTTTGTTACCTTATTAGGAGGCTGTTTAACCCTTCCTGAAAGTCGTTTGTATCCCTGTATAAATATCTTGGGCAATGGCCAGTGGGGGCCAGCTGCACCTAGTAGCTCTAGGTGCTAATAAACCTGTGATTCTTCCTCCTGTTGTCCAGCTCCTTCATTGACCAGAGCAGAGAAAGAACTTTTCTCTCAACAGAGAATGATGGGATTCAGGTAACCTGGAAGTGAATTGGGAGGAAGTAGCCTATGGACAGTGGGTACTTGCCCAGCTGTTGTGAGTCAGCACGATTCAGCAGGAGCTCCACGGACATAGTGGTGTACTGGTCCACCCCTTCTAGGGCCCTGGGCTGCAATGCAGTGGAGTGGGCCGGCCTGCATTCCCCTCCCTTCCCCTGTCGCCGTCCATGCTATCGTTTGTGCGACCTGCCCTGCCCAAGAGGACAAGAACTGCTACTTTGTGTTGCCTTACCCTGCCAGAGGGGTTGAAGGCCCTAAACTGTGTTATTTTGCCCTGCTGTACCCTGCCTGAGGGGTTCAAAGGCCAACAAATTTGGAGGCTATAGACTTGGACTTGACATGGCCTTGGGAGGCCACACATTGTAGAGTGTCTGGCCTCGTCTTACCTGAGGGGCTGAAAGGCAGTGGACACTAGGGGTGTGTCCACCCTGGGTAGAGGCCGAAGCCACCTCCTGAGGGGCTTGGCCTTGCTAGAGGAACCATCAACCCAAACCAGCACTGTATACCCCTGTTTTGTTCTTCTAGCTATATGTACGCAAGGGCACTCACTATCTAATAGTCTGAATGTGATTCATTCTGTGATTCTTTCCCAGCTCCAAGCATGTTCTGTTAGCTCTGTATTGGACTCCAACCAGCTCCCATTCCAGACCCAGCTACTCGCAATCTTTCCAACCTTGGAGAGTTGGATACAGGGTCTCGGTATGACTCCTTCTCTAGAGATGCTCTCATTCTTCTTTGAGGGGATTGGGGGGGGGGGATCAGTGTCAGATTCGGGGGCTGCCCAGCAAGGTTCTGGTCACTCAGGCCACACATTACAGATCCTTCAGTCTCTTATAGTATGTCCTGATTTCCCCATATGAATGCAGAACAGTAGGCAGAACCCAGGTTCCCTCTTAAAAAGACATGCTATTATTAGCAGCCCTCATGACCAAGGGGTCTTGGAAAGATGTCAGGTTCTCCACTTAATGGTCCTTATCAACCTTAGAGGGCACACAACAGAAATCTACCAATGACACTTAGGTTTTTGCCATAGCATCACCCTGGGAGCTCATGTTCAGCTGATAAATAGCCACAAATTTCCAATCTTTTTCAGAATCACTGTTTCACAGTATACAGCCTCCCATTCTGAATTCCTTGGTTCTAGATTTGTTCCTTTTCAGTTATCTGTAAAGGAATGCATATTGCTCAAACACAGAGGCTTTCAGTTTGAATTACTGAATTCAAATTAGTCAATTTGAACTAATAATTATTAATTCAAATCCAGTCAATTCAAATTGACATAGCCACACTAGAAAATCCAATTTGAATTGGCATGTCCATGAACAGGACTTGCTCGTTCAAATTCAGTAGGGGGCACTATTGTATAGGGAAAAATCAAGCTGTGGCTAATTCAAACTAACAGTGGATTCAAACTGACATGACCACACTGGGTCAATTTCAATTACTCAGTTCAAATTGACCCTGACTTTGAAGTCAAATGAGATTTGACCAATTCAAAGTCAGCTTTCGTCAATTCAGACTGAGGAGTTCCTCAGTTTGAATTGAGGGAAGCCGGTGTGTCCACGCACTTAATAGACTTCAGATTCATTGAATCAGTTCAAATTCAGCTCTAAGTGTAGACATACCTAGAGGGACTGAGCGAATCTTTGAAATCACAGCAAGGACTGCAGAAGAGGATGGAACTGAGGCCAATTTCTAGGAGTCTCAGGGTAGCCCTTTAACCACTGTCGCATCCTTCTGCTCTCAGAGATAGTGGGTGGGAAGAGGCACCTGGCAACTCAGCATATTGAGAATACCAAGCAGTCTCTGAAGAAGCCAGGATCTCCATTTTCCTGCTCATACCAGGAGACCTTCTCTGCAGCTGGAACCAGGCTAAATTCTTATTCCTTGAATGACAGTGACTGGGATTTAACACAGTTTTCCTGAGGAGGGCTCCCCAGTACTTTGTAGTATGTTGTGAATACTTTCCTCTCTCACCTAATACATTCTAGGAGCTCATTTACTTTGTTCATAACTGCATTTTCTTGGAGGCTCACAGTCATTCAGGGACTGAATAATACAGCCAGCTCTTTCTTCTGCTCTGTCATTCCAAAAAGCCATGGCTTATATAAAAAGAAAGACCAAAATTTAAGAAAAATGTAGAACTGAAGAGGGTACAGAAAAAGCCAACAAAATGATTAAAGAGTAGAAGTAAAAGCCTTGATGTGAGAGCCTTCAGAAGTAGAACCTCTCAGTGTTCACCTCCTGAAATCTTGAGTGGTATGTAGCTGAGTCATCCCAAATATCCACTTCATAGCCATGCCTTACACTACTTTACTGTGTGAACCCCTGGTCATGACATGCCCAGGATCAGTGTGTAGTCTTTTAACCAGTGGCGGAGCACACCAGCCAGTCATTCATGAGAAATATCTCCAGCAAAAACTGCCAATGCCATCTGCATCCCTGTGGGCCTGTCTACACACTGAACCCTGCAAGATCATTTACACATGCCCATGAATTTCAGTTCTGCCATCTAGGTGAGGTCTCTGCACAAACTCAATCTGCATGCACTGCTTTAGATAAAATGGAAAAAAAATACGTATATTGATTCCATTTTGACTGTGGTTTTTAACTCAGAGTAATGTAAATGAAAAGATCACTAAATCATGTAACTACTCACAAGCAAATAAAAGATAGTTCTTATTCTAAGCTAAGGTTACTGCTGCTGTATGTAAATCCAGTTTACGACATAGGCCAGCTGTGATATTTTCTGCAGCCAGACCTGCCATGCAATTTCCTCTGGTAAGCTCCAAGCCTTTGGTTTTGCTGAGAAGATGGATTGCAGGATAGAGCCCTATACAAGGGAGCCTCCTTCTTTTAACAAGTTTCCTTGGCACGCCCTGGGCTTAGGCAATCACCCATGTCTAGCAAAGGACATGATCTTTCCCTCTTCAGCCAAATTGCTCATGGTGCATAAGCAGGCCCATTGTTCCTGTATACATGCCTCTGCTGAGTGTGGAAACACATTTTTGTGTTTTCCTGTGTCTATTCAAGCCATTTGAGACATACATTTAGGACTATAACATGGCAAAGTTTCATACATGTTCATATGTATGCAAACCAAGGAAACATGCTACCATAACAGTAATATTCAGTATGTCATTGCCATTCCAAAACATCTTAAATGACATACTCTTCATCAGGCCACGCAGTAACACTGTAAGGATGAATGTGAATGATAGACAGTTCACACCACTGGGGTATATGTGTGGCACAGTATGTTATAAATCTCCTTTGCTTATTCAAAGGAAGACTACTATTGATTTGATTATAGTATTCAAGTACTTTTATAAGGACAAAATGCTAGATTATAAAGGATTTCTTAATCCTAAATTTAATAATTTTTATGTAGAAATTAGGAAACATATATATTTTTTTAAAGTAATGGTGATCAGTCACTGGCACAAATCCCAGGGTGACGTGGTGAATTTTCCTGCTATCTCCAGATCAAGTCTGGATGTCTTCCCGGAAAATTAGCTTTATAGATGAACAACTGAAGTTCAACCAAACACAATGGGCATGTCTACACTGGAAACTTTTTTTCAGGATAAGGAGACTTATCCTGAAAAAAGCTTTCCTGTGTCTGGGGAGCTGTTTCGCTTTTTTGAAAAAAAGCTTTCCGGTGTAGGGAAATACCAGAGTGCTTTTTTGAAGATGTGAACCCCCCACTTTCCCCCCAAAAGTGCCATTTTTTGAAAGAAGCTTTTTCAGGAAAAAAAGCACCCTGGTTTTTCAAAATACTAGAATGCTTTTTCAGCTAGATTAAAGCTAGTCACGTGCCGAAAAAAGGCTTTTTCAAGAAAAGCTGGCCCATCTTTTCAATTGACTCTGTGCCCCCTCCCCCCCAAAAAAAGTCCAGTGTCATTATGGACTCTCTTGTTTTTTTGGGGGGGAGCACCACTGCATTATTTCAAGATAGAGAACTCCTATCTCAAAATAACATTTTTCAAGATAAGTGGGTTTATTTAAACTATTTTGTATTTATTTTGAAATAGGTGTTTTTTGTTTTTTTTTTTTTTTTTAATGTTGGGCAGGGTGGACATAGCCAATCTGTTGGGCTCAATGCAGGGGTAAATGGGAAAAGTTCTAAATTACCTGAAATAAAGGAGGCCATGATAGATGATCTAATGGTCCCTTCTGTCCATTAACTATGAATGGAGTGGATCAATATCTGGGACGTGATCTGAAAAAGCTGCTTTTCTGCCACTTAAATATGCTGAATAGAAAGATAAACTAGCAGAGACATTCAGGATTTTCACAGTAAAACCAATATATATTGTCTCCCTACCCTTGAAAGCAGGTATTTTGTTGTCTTGGATAACCTGGGAATTCCCAGTTATGAACTATTCCTCATTTGGGTCCATCTTCCTCTGTCCCTGTAGCTGCCTCTGCTAGGCCTCAGTTGGCTCCAAAAGTCCTAGGAATGTTAGATGTCCACCACTGTGGAGCAGGGGCTGACTGACACTTTTGGCCTACCCCCCATCAAAGGGGAGAGTCCTCGACACACTGTCTCTAATAGAAACTGAATGGCTGGGCTGGACTAGGAGCTGTCTCTGCCTCCCTTGGGAAGCTAGAGCCTTTTTCCAGTGCTTGCATGGCTGGGAGAACACAACTAGAGAGGACAGAGCGAGAATCTGGACCTGAGTCTCTTGCCAGGGCTAATGTGTATGTGACCCTCACTCACACAACCAGCTCTGCTCTGCCCATGGGCAGCAGGTGGGTTGGACAGTATCAGGTGTGCAGTCACATAAGCCATACACAGACCATGGCTAGGGAATCTCCCTGCATGGCATCACTTGAGGGTCCTTCTTTACTCCTCTCTGTGAGATGACTCAATCACAAGTGCCTGCATGACTAAGCAGGTGAATGGCAGCTGGGCCCATTAAATAGCACTTCTTATAGCTGGTGCAGCTCTCATGGATCAAAAGCAGCCAGTGTAGTTAGGCTGGACCAGGACCACCCCTGCAAAACACCTTTGCAGTTTTTTTCATGTCCTCCGGGACTTTAATGAGTGATGGGGCAGTGACAGGTCATGGACAATGAGAAACATTGCCCCTCCTTCTCTCAGGAGGAATTGAGAGGACAGCTATACTGTGGTTTACATGATAATAATGCAAAATTCTCCTGGCTCTACACAAAGGCAGTCACTTTGTAACTCCTGCTGCCCGCCTCAGCCTCATTCCCCCAGTTTACTGTCTTCTCTTAACAGCTGATGACAGATCTCAGTAGATATCTCCTGTGTCTCCAACACTGAAGCTGGGTGATGAGCAGACCCTTCAGTTGATGAACGCCTTAATTATCCTTTCATGAATCTGTTTAGTTTTCACACTGTACACAACTGGGTTCATCATGGGTGGGAGCAGCAAATACAGGTTTCCCAGAGAACTGTAAACTAAGGGAGAAGAGCTCTTCCCAAATCTGTATATTGCTGACAAGGAAATCCCTGGAACGTAGAAGAGCAGAACAATGCACACGTGGGAGACGCAGGTGTTCAGGGCCTTGAGGCGTTCCGTGTGGTTTGCTAGGCTCAGCACAGTTTTGAGGATCATCACATAAGACAGGAGGATGAGGAGTAAATCCACCCCCACTGAACAGACGGTTATAAAGAAACCATAGATAATATTGACTCTAATATCTGCACAAGCCAGCTTCATGACATCCTGGTGCAGGCAATAGGAATGGGAGAGTATGTTATTCTGACAGTATCAGTACTGTTTCAGGAGAATGGGGAATGGAAGCACTAGGATCATCCCTCTTAGCAGAGACACCAGTCCCATCTTGGCTATTCTTGGAGGGGTTAAGGTGGAAGCATATCTCAGTGGGTTACAGATCGCAACAAAGCGGTCAAAGGCCATGGACATGAGCACGGAGGATTCAATAAATGTAAGCGAATTGGTGACAAACAACTGGGCAAAACAGGCATCATGGCTGATTTCCCTATAGTTGAACCAGAATATACCCAATGTCGTCAGCATAGTGGATATCGATAAGCCAAGGTCTGTTGCAGCCAACATAGAAAGGAAAATGTACATGGGCTCATGGAGATTTGGATCTGTTTTTATAATGAACAGTATGATTGAATTTCCTAAGATTGAGGTAAGATATATTAAGCAGAACGGTATAGAAATCCAAATATAGACATCTTCCAAGCCAGGTATTCCGGTGAGGAGGAACACTACAGGTTGTAGTGTGGTGTCATTGACAGAGGGCATGATGCACTGGGTGTGTCCAAAGAATTTTGAACTTTACTTCCTGAAAGAAAGATAATAAGAGAGTAGACAATATTGAAGGAACCAACATTATTTTCTCAGTGCAAGTCTAAGTACTTCCAACTGCTGAATGAAGATCAAGCAATACATACATTTTGATTTATACCTAACAATTTTCTGTTCTGCTCACTCTCTCTAAAACACCTGTCATTGGCCAATGTTGTAGAGTTGGTACAGGCTACTGGGCTGGGGAATCCCTGATCTGAACTTGAATGGCCTTTCTGATTGTCTTATAGGCTATGTCTACATCAGTGAAAAGTAGTTCACATTTGTTAGTCCGAATTAAGACGTTTGAGGTTAGTTTGAAATAACCTCATGCTTATAAGTTCGAACTAACTGTGCGTTCTAGTTCAAACTAACACTTAGTTCGAACTAGGACACACGGTTAGTTCAAACTAACCGGCTTAGTTCAAACATCTTACATTCAAACTAAGTGTTAGTCCTGGTCCAAATCACACGTAGGTGGAACTAAAATTCAAACTAAGCACTTAAGTCTAAACTAAGTACCAGGACTTATTAGTTCAAACTAAGGCTATATCTATGCCTAGGCAGTTCAGTCAATTTAAGTTAAATTGGTTTTATCTAATTGCTATAAAATCATTAAATTGATTTAAGTTCAATCGATTTAACATGTCCCCACTAGAAATACAAATGGAATGAAAATTGCCCATGGACAGGATTTGCTAGTTCGATTTAGGAGAGGGGTACCATGGAAGGTATGGCAACAAGGCCCCCTAGAAGGGCCATGCCCCCACCCAATATATAGAAAAAGGACAGCATCCTGAGAAGGAGAAGGGCAAAATTGTTAAATCAAAATAACCATTAAATCAAAATAACATGTCCACACTGCATTATTTTGAAATAACAATTTTGATTTAACCATCATTACAACATAATACTAGGTTTTTCAACATTGAAATGATTTTCCTTATTTCAAAATGAGGGAGATCCTTATTTCACAATAAGGAAATGTAGTGTGGACATGCAATCTTGTAAATCAAAATAATCAGTATTATTTTGATTTAAAGACTAAGTGTGGACATACCCTAAGTGTTCCGTAGTTTGAACTAAGACATTTCTTACTTAGAACTAGAGAAAACCTCCTGTGACCATAGGCTAAATTAGTCTGAATTCAGCCTCCTTAATCCAGACTAATTTGCCAGTGTAGACATACCCATATTTTCCACCAATAGGAAGACTGGCATCAGCACATGAGACCAGACCAGTAGTCCATATTGCCCAGCACATATTCCCAGATGCTCCAAAGGAAAGTAGAGGGAGCCCTATAATAGACATCTGTATGATAACTTGCTACCTGGGAAAACTTCTTCCTAACCTCTGACCTCTACTGGTTTTACATATTTTATAATGTCAGTCAGGAAGCTTTTAAAAAAAAATCCACATTGTTTCCCTTCATTTTCTTCTTTCAAAAGCCCATAGTATGTCATTGCCTCCTTGTAGGAAACAAGATAAATACTTAAGGCCATTGTAGCAAATTGTGCAGTCAGCCCTTCTATTTTCCTTCATTTTTCATTCCCCTTGTACAAAAGAGTCACTGAGCCTTAATCAGGGTCACAATTGCTAGCTGCAGTGCTATAACCTTATTGGCCAGGGCCAACAGTCAGGTGAGCACTTTTTCACCATTTGGGCTGTCACAGAACTCCCCATTTGATGAACCACATGGTTCACCCAACCCCTTCCTATTTTCTGCTAACTATGCTGGATGCTCTGAGGCAGCCCAACCCCACTTAACAGGGGATTCACAGGGTCTTTCTCCTGGGTTTTATCTTTCTTTGGTCCCATCCACCCTCCAAATGGACACTCTCCCACAACTTGTTCCTTCATTCCACAGAACCAGGATTTTGACTCCCACATTAGTTTGGCTTTTTCTTGCTTCTGGTAGTTCTTCTTGGTCTTGTTCCCCCCTCAGACATCCTTACCATCCATGCCCCAGATATCATTATGTTTCCTGGGTTGCCACAGGCCTACCTCTATAGGTTTAATTCTGGAGGACACAGAGCAGCTGGGTCCAGGCACTATTTCCCAAGGTGTTCCTCCCCGACACGACTAGTGCTGCAGTGCAATGTAGGGAGGATATTGGGCTAAGTGACCTCGCCCCTTTTGGGAGTTTCCTGACTTCTTCCCTCTCCCTCAGGTTCTTAAGGATTAACTGCTTACTCTTCTTTTTCCTTGCCTATAGTGGCCTTGTTTCCACGGGCTTCTGCATTGCCTTACTCTTCCTTTGTTCCTCCCTGGTACCTCACTGTCCCCCAGCTGCTTGCAATGTGAACCCTAGTCTGCACACAACAGAACTGGGAAGGACTATCCTGCCAAAACTCCAATGTGCTGCTATTTTAAAAAGGTGTAGGTCTGCGGGGGCATTTGGGCCCATGGGTATCATTGGGCACCTGCACTGTGGCACCGCACTGCTACCCTGAACCTTGGAACCACCCTGCCTGAAGGCCAAGTCCACAAAACCCCACTGGTGTTTCCTTCCCAGCTGGATGGGGATGATGTCAAAGGTCCATCCATTCAGCCTCCACTGGCCGCCTGCCTACACAGAGAAATCTGCTACCCCACAATCCATGTTTGAGCAGTTCTGTTTCTTGTGACTGAGGTGGCCACATTACCAACAAGTCAGTTATTGGCCTTTGCCATTCCCTGGCTCTAGTCCTTTCTTGATTCCCAAGTCCTTGCTTGACTTCCACACCTAGTTAGATGCCTCCACATGTATGTACTCATCTGTTAAAATAAAAAGCACAGCAGCTCAGCCAGGCTGATGCCTTCTCACACATAGCTAAACAGTGTCTGACAGTTTCCGTGAGAATTGTTCTAAAGTTATGGCTTCCAAGAGCTTCTCCATCATTTGTGTGGTTGGTCCTCACCACTCTGTAGCTAAATCTGTCAGCTACTGGGTGAAGCTTTATGGCCATAAGCTCCCTGTCCACCCCAACATCAATAAATTTAATTTGTACTTTTCTGCAGACTGTTCAGCCCTGTCTAGGATGGCGGCCTTCACAATGTTATACTACTGGGGTTGGGCTTTCCCAATTCCATATTGGCCAACTGTGTCTCAGACCCTAGACATGGCTTGAGGCACAGGGCCAATGTCACCCTTTCCCAGCAAATTGACTTAATCGCCTGCTCAAAATTGGTAGACAAGTGTCAGGGTCATCACTTGGGACTATCTTACAGAGTCCCCAGCTGGTCTCTACGGCACCTTCCCCACTGATGAGACTCACCATTTGATGGACCAGCTTCTGTTCCATGGCAGCTTGTCCCTTGCCTGTCTTCTTGTTGGGATGTCTATAGCTCATGCACTTTCTCCATCAGCCACCAGAGTTTCCTTGAATATGTCCATCACTTGTTACAATGCTTGAAACAGGACTCAAGCAAACCTCCTCATGGTACAAATTGTGTGCCTGGCCTTCATGTTTCCCTTCAGGTTTCACTCCCCTGGCACAAAGGATTCACCACACCTTGCTCTTTGCAGTCTCTTATGTTCCTTATTTACAGGTCAGACTGTCCACTCCTAGCTCGGCCCCCAGTGCTCAAGGGCATCAGAGGCTATGGGTTGTATGTCCTTCCTGCCCAGCAGACAGACTGCCACATAATGCTTCCTTTCCCTGCTTGGTATGCCTATCCTCTGGTTTCCTGAGCTGGGCTGTTTATCTTCCCATTGAAGTCACCAGCTTTTTCTTTTTACTTGGCTATGCTATCAATCAGGGCTGCAGCTGTAACTTGCACTTCTACAATCTCCTGGGGTGGCTCTGATTGAAGTAGCTGAATGGTGAACCATTCTCTGCCCTTAAAGCCCCATTTATTATTTCAAGGACACTGACTGCAACATCTTCTCTCCAGCTTCACAAGTCTAAATTTTATCTGATCTGAGCTCTATTAACTTTCACTTACCAAACACTTTCAGTGATACACTCTGACCCACAAAAATCACTGCATGAGAAACTTTGCTTGGCTTGTGTAGACTGGATTCAGACAGGTCAATCATCCTACAGGCTTCTCTTTATTCTCATGGAACACCTAGGCTATCCTAATGAAAGGGTTCTGGATATAATTGCCAAGTTACACTTTAACACAGATAGTTATTTCAGTGTGGTGGGAGTAAGGTTGGTATCCCTGAATGATAAATATAGTGAATGGTTATTTTGGACTAATATCCAGTTGAATGCACAAGTTACTTCAGTCATACTCTTGCAATAAGTGATGGGCATAAATTACGTATGGCAATGTTATAATCCCAGTTTCTTCACTTCATCTCTACATATCACAGAGACACAGACAAGCAATTCTTTTGTCTCAGAAGGATTGCAGAATTATCGCCTGAATGACCCTTCATGTAAGTATCAGAAATAGCTGCAGGTCAACAAACTAAGAGTCTGGCGGCTATTTTAAAGACCAATACATTTATTTGTCACATGAGCTTTCATGGGAGAGAATCCCACTTTGTCACATGCCTGACGATGGGGAATTCACAGACTGGGAGCAAACTAAATGTAGAGGAGTGTAAATCATAGGATCAGGTTAGAATGTTACAGCAAATCAAAGCAGTTGTTTGGATTCAAACTGTGGAGTACAGCAATTAGCAAAAGCATCAGGAAGGGCTGGTAAAGCAAAATTACCTGCCGTAATGGGGGAAAAAAAAAGAAAAAAAAACACAATAGTCTCTATTCAACCCTATGGAGCTTCTATCTTAAAACTATTAATTGAATAGAGCAATAATGGGGGCGGGAGGTGGAATTGGAAAGAGTATTTTGGAAAACCTGTAGAATATAATATTAAAATGAAAAGTTTTGGTGTAACATTTTTAGAACTATCCATTAACACACAGACAAAATCCATTCTTTTCCCTGTGGTTTTCTTTCTAGGGTGATTTCTAAGGTAAGAGGAGGACCAAAAATATATCATGTGTCATCTAGATTCCTTGAGAACTTGATAAGATTGCAGCCTCTCATCCCTCTTTCAGTTATCTGTCACCAAACAAACGTTTGAGAATCTTTGGCTTAATAGCTGGCTGGTTTTTCTCAGGTTTTATGACATCAGTCTGTAGCCTTTATCAATGGAGGTAGAAGCACTGGGATCAGTGTATACAATATATATTATATGGTCTGTCATTCTCTAGTATGATGGTTTTCAATGGTTTCTCATTTGCAAACACATGGAAAATTCCTGCAAGTGAGATTCCCTTGGGAATCTTAAACATGATTTGTATACTTATGCAGGTCTGTGGAGCTTACTAACCCCCCCCCCCAAAAAAAAAGTGTGCAGGAATGGGATTTCAAAGAGAAAGGCACGGGTATTCATGGAAAGCAAACTACATTTCACAAAGGATAGGCAAACCAGCTGTGCCAGCCCTGTTGACTCACACTGTTCTGCAGCCCAGGGCCAGTCTGAGAGTGGGAGAACAGTGGGATTCCTTCTGTGGAGAACTAAAAAAAAAAAGCTGATGTGTCACCCTAAAAAAAAAATGCAGGTAGTCATATAATTGTGAGCAGAATATGCAGGGCAGAATTGCTGGAGTCCTCTTCCAGTCAGAACAAAATTATTCCACATGCCTTATCTGCCATGCTCCCACAAAACAACACATCTCTGTGTTTCTGGATTCACAAATGAGTCTGGGAATAAAAACTTTGAATGTGCAATTTCTGATCAAATTTTCAGGCCCAAATAAATGAGACTCATCAAGTAATCGTGAAATATGTGACTGGAGATTTCATTCTATAAGCTCCATTTGAATCTGAGATTTCTGTGTATCTAAAAGGACCCCCATGGATCAAGGGCACATGGAATGGAGTGATCTCCAAGTACCTGGTGTGCCTGGCTCTCCAGCCCTACTCACTGAGTCAGATCCACAGCCCAGCAAAGTCAGCGGTCGCTGCACAGAACATCTGCCCGTGTCAACAGCTGGCAGCCTTTCCCCTTCCCTTTGCATCTGAAAGACTTAAAGACAGAGAAACCTGCCAACGTACCCAGTGCCTGTGAGAAGGGGAGCAGTTGCCAATGGACTTCTGCACCTGAATGGAAAAGGAGTCAGCCGAGAGCTTGCACAGGCACTAGGGAGTGTCTGCCAAGACAGGGGTCAGCTGTTCTTATGAAGTATGTCTGTCCATTTCCTTGGGGGCCACTCGGCACCTGGGACCCTCAGCCAATTGGCTCATTCTGCATTGACTTTACTGCATCACTGCCAGCAGCACATTGCAAATAATCCCATCACAGGGGATTTGCAGTGATGCCACCAAACTAGATAACAGCACAAGCCCTTCCACAGGCTCCATTCCTGCAATTTGTGCCTTCCTGTATGGCTCAAATGTGGCCAGGTGATACCAGTGATGCCTTTACAGAAGGAATCTTGCTGCATTATGATATAATACACTGGTAATATTTTTATAGGTTCAACCCACCATTCCTGAATTGCAAACCAAGGTGCAGGCTGGAGAAGGACGCTTTCACACAACTCCTTACCTGAGAATCTCCCTAAGAAGGAAATCCCTTCCCTTCTCTGTGAGCAAGAAACAGGGGGACCTAGCATCTCCAGATCCCAAAGTTTTACAATAAAAGACACCCATGATCCTCTGATATGCAGTCCTCCCACAATAATATCTGTGCCTCCATAACTGCTCCAGGAGCCACTCCATCTCCCTGGGACCATAGTTTCCTTGAAGATTTGCTCCAGGACTCTTCACAGCAGCCACTGTCCACATGATCTACTTAAGGGACCATGTGCAGGGGGCTGGATAGAGACAGGAAGGCTGGACAGAGCAGCTCCTTAAACGGCTCCAGTTTCTCTAGGGCATCCAGGAAGTGGCAACTGGATACTGCTATGGAACTAAATTATCAGTGAAGCAGAAACAAAACGGATGAAAAGGGAACATTTTAGTTTTGGTTACATTTTATCATGGGGCCCAAGTCCTCTGGTTTCCAGTCCAGTTTGTGCTTAAAAAGGAGTCTCTGTCACTTCTGTTACTGGAGCACACCCAGGAGGTCAGCCCCAACCCCCTATTGGGTGAACTTGCTATGCAGCCCTTGGACTTTTGCAGGGGTGGCTATGGCAGCTCTGTTGCAGAGTGATCCCATGAAAATGGACTGTCTAAAGCAACCCATCTGTCAGTGGAACAATCTGAGAACATGACCAGCCACACTGGTCACACCAAACGGTTAATACGGCCTACTGTCCTCACTCCCAACAGTGGCCAATGTTAGATGCTTCAGAGGGAGTGAGAAAATCAAGGCAATTTAGTGAGTAATCTGTCCCCTGCCACCGAGATCCAACCTTTGACAGTCAGAGATTTAGAGACATCCAAATCATGGGGCTGGCTCCCTGTCCAGCTTTTTTAACGGACATTGATGGATATGCATTCCATGGACTTATGTAATTCTTTCCTCGAGTCACTTATGCTTTTGATCTTCACATTAGTCTTTGGCAATGTTTTCCACAGGATATCTGCATTTTTGTTCCAAAGCATTTGCTTTTATTTGTCTTAAATTTGGTACATATTTGTTTGATTGGATAAGCCTTGGCTCTTGCATTATGGGATGGGGTCAATAACTCCTTCATATTCTCTGTCTCCATGCATGTCCTGATATTATAGAGCTCTGTCATGTCCCCTTCTTAGTCATCTCTTTTCTAGGCACAGAAGTCTTAGTTTTATTAATCTCTCATCATATGGATGCTGTAATCATACCCACATTTTTTATTGTCACATTTCTCTCTATGTTTTTTGCAATAGATAGATATGCACACACATATGTGTATATATTGAGATGGGCATCCAGAAGCGCACACAGTATTCTTTTTGTGGGCAACCCATATGTTTGTTTCATGGCCTTATGATACTTTCTGTATTATCATCTATCCTTGTCCTTATAGATCTTTGCATTCTCTTAGCTGTTTTTTTTTTTTATTCTCCACTGTGTACTGACTGCATGTTCTCAAAGAATTACCCACATTATCTCCAAAATCTCTCTATTGAGCAGTAATAGCTAATGTCAATCAATCCAGTCAATATGTAGAGTTGTGATTATGTTTTCCAGTGTACTTTTCTTTATATATATCAATATTGAATGTCATCTTCTATTTTATTTCACAGTTACCTAGTTTTGTGAGGACCTTTCCCTGATCACTGCAATCTTTTTTTGATTTGGTCTGTCAGTTTAACAAAGAAACTGATATGCATCTCTTGCTCCAAGTAAGGCACTCCCACTCCCACTTTCTTTCCAAAGTCTGCTTTGCTTTAGATAAAACAAACATTAATTTATTAAGACATTCTTTTAAGTGAGTATATTGCAAATTAATTCAAAATCAGATAATAAGCTAGTTAAGCAGTTTACCACTACCAAATAAAAGGAAATACACATGCTAAGCAAACATTCACTGTTACAGTCCATTTTTAGCTTACCCATATGGTTTGGCAACTAATGGTTTTGCATCCACCTCTTCCTTGCCATGCAGTTAGGTACAGGTCTTGCAAGCTGCTTGCAAGATGGAGATCTTGGCACAACAAACAAGCAAGTGAGCAAACAACAATAACAACAAAACACCCTCTTGACCTATTTAAAAAGTATATTTTTCTCCCTTTTTACAAACCATTACTGAGTCCCTCCTTTCCTGGGGTGAGGTGATACTATTGCTGGTCTTTCCCTCCTGAGCCAGGGCATTTAATTTACATTCTTTTCATTATACATCCCTTTACTGGGTACATGAGGAATGAAAGCTCTCTTTGCCTGCTCACCTTCCTGAGCCATAGGAAGTACACTTCAGGATATGTTTCATATCCCTACACATATATTATGTTGCAAGAGAAAGTTGCATCAAGGCATGAACATTCACAAATTGTTCCCATGACATATTTTGCATTAAACCAGACCATTACATCACAAGGGTGACAAGGACATGTACACAGTTCTCATTATTGGGGTGTGCGGGAGTCCAGCATGTCACAAGCTTTTGGTGATCAAACTTATCAAAATCTTTCTGAAAACCTCAATATGTTACATCCACTGTCCACATGCCTGTTGATCCTCTCAATGCATTTTAGTAGATTAGTGAAGCATGGTTTTCCTTTGCAGAAAGCATGTCCACACTTTTTCAACAGCTCATGTTTATCTGTGTGCCCATAATTCTGCTCTTTGCTAAAATTTCAACCAATGTGTGTGCCAGTGAAGTTACAATTAACAGCCTGCAACTGCCAGGAGCACCTGTGAAATCTTTAAAATACTTGTGTCACGTTACCTACCCCCTAGACATCTGCTATAGAAGCTGATTGGAATGATAGGGTACATTCCACAGTTGGAAGTTCTGCAGTTTCATGTTTGTGTTCCTTCAAAATGTTTGCATGAATCCAATCTGCTTCTGTGCTCTCATATGTTTTGAATTATTAATCTCCTGATGACAAGTCCTATATAAGAGCTAGGTTTTCTTATTAAGCTCTGGGTGAAGAATTCCTACACAGCCTATACTGTGTCCCATTTTGCTCCAGGTCCATCATGTTGAGGCAAGGTTTTGGTACTGCTAAATGTACAGGGTACAAGACCCAAGTTCCTATATTAACTTCTAAATGTCAAGGGATTATGTACTGTCTTCCATTTCCAGCAACACTCCTGCCCATGGGAAAGACTGAAAAATAGTAATAAATCCCCCTCAAACCCCCAAATCCATGACAATAGAGTGAGCTTAATCTTGAGTATTTTATTTAAACTGTGAAAACCCATTAACTTGTGAAAACCCCAGCTGTCAGCTACTGTTGCTTAGGACACTACAAGGATTCAACCAAAGGACAGGATGTTTGTATGTGTCACAGGAACAAACACAGCTGTGTGCAACAGGAGTACACAAGTAGATGAGTTTTGATTTCTTTAACATCCAGGTTGTGACTTTCTGCTCGCATCCTCTGGCTGGGAAGGGAAGGAGTTTTTGTGCATGAGGCAGGGCACTAGGATTTAAGCAAATTACATTGAATTCAAAGATGTGGCAAAAACCTCTGTGACCTCAGACCTTCAGCAACAGAGCAGTGCCCAAAAAATGGGAACAGCTTGCTAGATAGACCTGCTGCCCCAGGGCTGCCCCCAGTGCTGTTGAGAGTGGAGATTGCAAGGAGCCATTTAAAAAAGTTTGATTCTCTGTCCTGTTTCCCAACAGCCTTAGTGGAGCTGAGAGCAGCCATGGGGATGAGCTGACCTCTACCTGATGGAAACAGAAAACTCTAATTGAGCCCTTTTGAAGAGGTATACTTACAGGATGTGTCCCAGGACCAAAGGAGCCTTGCAGGCACCCTATAATTCCCACTAGGGTCTTGTAATAACTTACTGTCTGCCACAAAGACTTAAAACGAGACCTATCTCAGAAGGGTTAAATTTGTTCTCAAAAGCACAGTTTGGCTTCACCTTCACCGCACCCTCTTATTTTGCTCAGGAGCTCCCTGACCTCTTTTCTAGAGCCTCTGTTGGTTTATTCTTGCTACAGATTCCTTAGCTACTCTCAGCTGGACCCCATAGTCCCTAGTCTTCTCACCCATTCAGCTAAGCAATCCATCATTTTTGTGCTGTCACTCACGCTCTGAGATAAGAGGCACCCGACCCTGAGTCCACAGCTCCTGCGGTTTGGCAGGGACAGATGGGAGCCAGGCCCTTGCTTACATTATAGAGCCCATTCTCAGGCACTTAAAGAAATAGTAATCTGTGATTTCCCAAAGCATGAACAATTTTCCAGTTGGGACCATCTTCCTCTCCTCCCCATAGCTGCATCTTCTAGGCCTTGGTAAGCTCTAAAACTGCCAGGAACCGTAAAGAGACCACACCATGGAGAAGGGACTGACTGACCCCTCTGCCATTTTCTGCCCTCAGAAGGGAGGGTCCCCAACATACCCTCTGTATCCAAAGGACTTCTGAGGTCTGAGATGACACAGATACAGCTCTTTATGTGGAAATGTACCACCAATACCATGGCTCTATAGAAACACAGAGTCTTTGTATATCCTGCTGCCTGCCTTGGTCCTGTTCCCCCAGGGAGCTGTCCTCCCTGAGCAGCTGGTGAGGGAGATCAGTCAAATGTCCTCTTGATGTAAGCATCTAGGATGGAACAGGTGACCTCTGAGTCTTACCACACTTGTCATCAGCACTAGAGCAACATGGTGAATTGACTCTTCATTTAACAAACACCTTGATTATTCTTACTCGAATGCTTTTGGTTTTCACGCTGTACACAATTGGGTTCATCAGGGGTGGGGCCAACAAATAGACATTTCCCAAGATAATCTCAACCAAAGGAGAAGGGTTCCTCACAAATCTGTGTATCACAGACAAGCTAATCTCTGGTGTGTAGAAGAGTAGGACAACGCAAATGTGCGAGATGCAGGTGTTCAGGGCCTTCAGGCGCTCCATGTGGGATGCAATGCTCAGCACTGTTTTGAGGATCATAGCATAAGATAGGAGGATGAGCAGAATGTCCAAGCCCAGTGAAGCAAGTGTTACAAAAAAGCTGTACATACTGTGGGCTCTGATATCAGAACAAGACATCTTCATGACCTCCTGGTTTAGGCAGTAGGAATGGGAGAGGATGTTGGCATGACAGTATCGGAAATGTTTCAGGAGAATGGGGACTGGGAATGTGACACCCACCCCTCTCAGTAGGGACAGTAATCCCATTTTGGCTATCCTAGGTGGGGTTAAGATCGAATCGTATCTCAGCGGGTTACAAATAGCAACATAGCGGTCAAAGGCCATGGACAAGAGCACGGAGGACTCAGTGAATGTAAGTGAGTGAATGAAGAAGAGTTGGGCAAAACAAGCATTGGAGTTTATCTCCCTAAAGTTAAACCAGAATATGCCTAGTATTGTCGGTAGGGTAGATATTGATAAGCCAATGTCTGTGACAGCCAACATGGATAGAAGGATGTACATGGGCTCATGGAGGTTTGGATCAGTTTTTATAATGAAAAGAATGACTGAATTTCCTAATATAGAAATAACATATATCAAGCAGAAGGGAATAGAAATCCAGAGATGGATGTGTTCCTGCCCAGGTATTCCAGATAGAAGGAACACTACAGGTTGGAATTTGGTGTCATTGACTGTTGTCATGATGGACTGGGCACGTCAAAGGAGTTTTGAACTTTACGTCCTGAAAGGAAAAAAATAACAGAAAATCTTATGATACTGAATGAAACTTCATCCTGCTCTTAGTACAAGTCTGCAGACTTTCAGGAGTTCAGGAAAAATAATTAAAAACTCATTTTTGAATTTATTGATGATTAGTTCTTCTATTCATTCACTCTGAAGCACCTAGCACTGACTACTTTTGGAAGATAGGTTATTGCGCTAACCAGACCATTAATCCAACACAATGTGGCTGCTTATATAGAGATATAAAACCAATAGCAGGAGAGGCATTTCTAGACTGAAACAAACCTATGGTTCATCTAGTCAAGTATCCAGTAGCTAGGACCATATGAAGGTAGGAGAAGCCTTGTAATACACAGCTATGAGATAATCTTCTCCCTGACACCCACCAGCTACTCATATGTTATTGTATAAATCAGGAAGATTTAAAGGCCTGCATTTTGTTTAAATATCCCCAATATTGTAAAAAAATTTCTTGTTGCCATATAAACATCTCATCCCTCTTTGAAACCTAGTAAACACTTGATCCCACTGGTACCTTTTGGCTCCAAGTTCCATTGCCCATTTAATCACTGTGTGGTTTAAAAATTACAAACTTCACACAAACACCCTCTCTGATTTTCCACTGCTGAGTAGAAACTTCTGGAGGGGTAGCTGTGCTAGTCTGTGCACAGCAAAAGCAACAAGAGTCCTGTGGCACCTTATAGATTAGCAGGTTTCTTTGGGCATAAGATTTCATGGGCTCCAACCCACTTTATCTATCTATCTATCTACTCCACTCCCAGGAGTCCAAATTACACTACTGTTGCTTTGTAGTAACTGGGATATGTTCATAGGGCTAGGTTCTGGGCTCAGGAACATTTACTGCAACAGCATCACTCCAGATATGTATGTGTATATTCAATAACATCTTATATCTCTTAACTTTCACATACCAGATACTCCTGGTGATTCAATGTAGCCCCAAAGAATCCTTCCAGGAGAGGCTGCATGCATTGTTTGGTCAGGGTTGTCTGGATCAAAAGATGTAGATCATCCTGCAACTTCTATTTATCCTAACAGGATCTATTCTCTCCACAGAGAATGTACTGTAGCTATTTGGTTAGTTACAAGCTAACACAGACAGTTTCTTCATTTCACTCTCCAGTTCAGTGTTCTTCAACTTTTTTCTCATTTATGGACACCTACAGAATTTCAGATTCAGGCACATGTAACTTTGGAAATCTTACACATAGTCTGCAATCTCCTAAGTGTCCATGGGCACATGCTGAAAACCAATGATTTATTAGATGGTAACCCTAGAACCTACAAGCCGGGGTGCAAAGGTTGCAAGGAGTGTGTTTCAAAGAGAAATGTGTGAGGATTTATGGAAATCAAACTGCATTTCACACATGAAAGTCATCTCTCTCTCTCTCTCTCTCTCTCTCATATACATATATACACCACCCTGGAGCAGTGTTGTGACTGACAGAGAGCTTAGCTGCCATAATAACAAATGTGTCTGTTAAACCCAGTTTTTGACACTTGATTTTATATCTATGACGGATTAAATATCAGGATATGGCCAGTATTGTTAGCCTGAGTCTTATGCTCGGCTGCAGGGAAAAACAGGAAGAATAACAAGAGCTGATGTAGTGGCTAGCACCTCTGCTTAATATGCAGAAGGTCCTGGGTTCAATTCCCAGGGGGTTGGACTTGATGATCTCATGAGGTCCCTTCCAGCCCTATGATTTGATTGAAGAAAAGCCATCTTTCAGTGAACATATCTGCAAGGTTGAGAGACAGCACCAGAGCTTCACACAGTGACTGGCTCATTTTCAGTACTCCAGCTAAGCTGCAAAACTTGTTTTGTTAGTGTTGGATGTTGTCCAGTGGTGGGGCACCTACTGCTGAGAAACTTGTCAGACTCCCAGATAAACACACACTGATGGAGAAGTCAGAAGACACTCAGTCTGCCTGAGTCTCCTTCTCAGCTGCAGGGCTGGGAGAGACGTATGCACCATTGTTTTAAAATCCTTTTATTGTCTCATGTAATTAAAGAACACTTCAGTTCAGGAAGGTTGGTTGGTCACTTTCCCATTGCATCCAGGCCCCCAAAAAGAAGGGGATTCTAATGTGAACCACAGGCACCAAAACCAGTCTGAGCTTTGGACAAACCCAGCTGAGCCAGAACGGGCTGCAGCCCAAAGCGCCGTCCGAGAATGGGATTCCAGCACAGCAGGGGGAAAGAGAGGAGGCTGATATTTGGCACTCAGAGACCAGAAAGAGGGCAGAATCATAGAAAATGGAAGGACTCTTAAGAGGTCATTGAGTCCACTCCCTTGCATTCATGGCAGGACCAAGTACCCTCTTAAACCATCCCTGCCAGATGCTTGTTTAACCTGCTCTTAAAAGCTTCCAATGATGGAGCTTCCACAGCTTTCCTAGGCAACTTATTCCAGTGTTTAATCACCCTGACCGGTAGGAATTTTTTTCATAATGTCCAACCTAACCTCCCCCCCTTGCTTTAATTTAAGTCCATTGCTTCTTGTCCTATCAGTGGTTAAGGAGAACAACTTTCCTCCCTCCTCCACTTGACAACCTCTCAGCTACTTAAAAAAAAATGTTATCTTGTCTCCTCTCAGTCTCCCCTTTTCCAGACTAAACAAAACCAGCTCTTTCAATCTTCCCTCATAAGTCAAGGGTTCCAGACCTTTAATCATTCATCTTTCTCTTCTCTGGACTTTCTCCAAGCTGTTCCCATCATTCCTGTAATGAGGTGCCCAGAACTGGACAGAGCACTTCAGTTGAAGCATAGTCAGTGTTGAGTAAAGTGGAAGAATTACTTCTTCTGTCTTACAATTCTCCTGTTAACGCAGACAGGCAGGATGCCCTATAGCTGTGAGGGGTTTCTGAATACAGAACTGCTTGAGTCCCATGAAGTCAAAAAGCAGAACTATTTCTTCTTCTGTGTCTGACATGCTATCATTAAGTAACTCAGCTCTGAATTCCTGCCTTCACATTGGAGCTAGAGAATAAAAGCTTTGAACATGGATTTTCTAATTCAGTTTTCAGGAGCCAAGTAAACCTGAGTTGATTTGGGAAGCACTCATTGATAGTCCATTGTCTGCTCCATAGCTGGATTAATGCAGGGACTATAGGGGCTGCAGTCCAGGGCCCCAGGCTGCTGGTGGTGGCAGTGATCTGGCAAAATCCAGCCCTCCTGCTCCCAAGGAGGCACTGATTGGAAGGATGGTAGCAGAGAGTACCCTCTGCCTATGCCACAGGGAGCATTTTCTCCTTGTCATTCTGTCTCTTTCTCTCTTTCTTTCTCGTTCTCTCTTCAGTTGAAGGTTTTGGCGGCTGCTGATGGATGAGATAGCTCTGATACCATCTCCCACCCATGTCCCTGCCCAGTGAAACTGCTCCTTTTGTTTGCAGGGCAGGAGAAGAAGCCTGAGCTGGCTGATGCTCAGACCGGATTCCTGGGAACCAGATCCACAAGGGGGCTGAAGCAGGGAGGATGATGGTGTGGGCCCAAAGAGGTGGGGGACGGAGATATGAATGGCAGAGTGCAGTGGGTAGCTGCACAAAAGATGAAGCAATGCTGAAAAATCAGGGAGCAGGGACATGATGGGCTGGGGGAAAGATCTGGAGTAGCGGGGGGACAGGACTAAGGGGAAAGTGTGGGGAAAGGGGGGTGTGGGGAGGGGAAGCAGTGGGGAGAATATGAGAGCAGGAGCCTCACTGCCCTACTTGTCCCATTTCACTCTCAGCTAGGCTATCCTCTGACCCCCTCTGATGCTGCCTTGGGCAGCAGGACGGAGCCAGGGAGAGCTGCTCATGGTTGTTCTGCTGACCTCACAGCATTAGGAGAGTGGTACATGTGACCCCTGGACTTTCCCCAAAACTTTGGGATGTAGCTGCTGCCACTGAGGGAATCGTATGGGGAGATCAGGACATGGACCCACTGCTCCCACCCCCGTGGTATGCTGCTGCAGATGGGCACTGAAGGATGCCAATGTAAGTATGACCCTGGGTGCCAGGGACACCACTGATCAGACCCCAGGCTGGACAGATGTCAGCCAGGACTCCCATAAAATCTTATAAAGCTGAGCCCACAGCAGAGTTAATACAGCCCAAGACTCTTCTCAGGCCCAGAGTGCCCTGCCGCTCTAGAAATGGGAGCCATTGAGAAATCCTGGCTTTGGTGCAAGGCTTTTCACAACCAAAGCTCCATTGGGATCTCAGATTTCTGTATATCTGGAAGGATCCCTGGATTGGGGGATTCTACAGGTACCTAGTGAAGCCTGCTCTTCACCCCCGTCACTGAGTCACACCCATCCACCCATGTCAGCAGCTGGCAGCCTTTACCCTTCTCTTTGTGTTCGAAAGATTTAAAGACAGAAAAACATACCAACATACCCAGTGCCTGTGAGAAGGAGAGCAGCTGCCAACAAAGATCTGCACGTGAACATACAAGGAATCAGGGGGGAGCTTGCACAGGCAGCAGGAAGTGTCTGCTCCGATAGGGGTGTAGCTGTCCTTATGAAGTATGTTTGTCCATTTCTTGGGGGACCTCTTGGCCACCTGGGACCCTCAGCTAAATGGTTCAGTGTGTGTGAGCTTTAACCCCATCATGGCCAATAGCAAACTGAACAAAGTCCTATCCCATGGGAGTGCAGTGATGCCACCAAACTAGACTGTACTGCAATCCCAGCTGCAAGCTCTATTCCTGAAATCTAGGTGGTCAGCGTTGTGTGTACGGCTTACAGGAATCACAGTGTTCCCTAAAGGGTGGCTGAGTGGTACCAGTGATGCTGTTACAGCTGTAATATTACTGTAATACAATAAGGGTATGTCCACACACAGGTTTTAAATTTAAATAATGCTGGTTGTTTCAATTTTAAAAAAGGTTAGGTCCACACTACGTTTTCTCATAGTGAAATGGTTAGCTCTGCCATTTCACTATAAAGAAGCACATATCAATATAATAAAACCTAATTTTATATTAATATGGCAGTTATATCAAAACTGTTATATCAGTTTAACACTTTATGGATGCATTATATCAATATGAGTGATATCTATTTAAACTTTGGTTTGACCTTCCTCCCACGTTGCATGGCACCCTGGAAGTAAGGGCCAGCATTCAGCACCCTGGCCAGGGAATGGGAGGAAATTACCTCCTACCGGGTTCTCATCACACTTCGTTGGTGGCAGAGGAAGGCACCCCTGCACACCCAGCTACCTGTGCTGGCTAGGCGGCAGCAAAAGGGACCCCACGTGCCCAGCTCCCCCACTGCTAGCCAGGTGGTGGGGAGAAGAGTCCCATGCACCCACCTCCTGGTGCACTGGTCGGGTGGTGGGGGAAGAAACCCCCATGCCCAGCTGCAGGTGAACTTGCTGGTTGTGTGGAGAAGGGAACCCTGCACCTGGCTCCCTGTGTGCCAACCCAGTGGGGAGAAGGAAACCCTGCGTCAACTCAAGCCGTGCTAGCTGGACTGTAAGGGAACGCACTCCTTGGCTCCCAGAACACTGGCCAGGCAGCGGGAGACATGGGACCCCCATGCCTGGCTTTTGGTGTGCCTGCCAGGTAGCTAGGGAGAAGGGACTCCCGCACCTGGATTTCAGTGCACTTGCCATGCACCTAAAGCTGGGGGCATGGGTCTCATCTCCCCACACCTGGCAAGTGCACCTGTAGGCAGGCTCAGGGGTGTCTTCCCCTGCCGCCTGGCGAGCGCAGTAGGAACCAGCCATGGAGGGCTCTTCTCCCCACCACCCAGCTCACTGTTCAGAACCTGGGTGTGCAGTGTCCCATTCCCTGCCACCCAGGCAGTGCAGGAAGCTGGCCATGAGGGGGTGCTTCCTCCGGTGCCTGGCTAGGGCTGGGTAAGCCAGGCATGCAGGGATCCCTTGTCCTCCATGCCTAGCTGAGCCACAAGGCCGCAGCCAGTCTGGGGGAATGTCTTTACCCTTGTTGGTCTCAGAGAGCCCAGAGCTGGTGGGAGATACTTTTCCACTGCCACTGGCTCTCCTGGGGAGACCCAGGAAGGGGATTTGGTAGCAACATGGACCTGCCAGGTGGGCGTGTTGCTACACCTCCCAGGTTGCCCCTCTCCTACATTGAACTATAAGTCTTGCCCCTGGACACTTTAGTTTGATTTGACTTTCTAGTGTGGAGCGGTTAAATCAATTTACACTGAATCAATTTAATGATTTGTATAGCAATTCAATTAAATCACCTCAAGTTAAATCAATTTAACTGCCCGTGTGTAGACATAATCTAACAGATTGGCTTTATTGAGCCAGATTTCTCTCTCATAGTCCTCTTTCTTGCCTTTCCAACCCAGGGCAGTGACTGGGAGAGAGTGTTTCCACACAGACCCCTACAGGGAACATCCTTCCAGTGGAGCACGACACAGTAGAGTGATCTGCTCCCTTGTACCTAAGGAATAAAAGAACTCACTGCCTATGGGCCCCAAAGTTACACAGAGATCTCACTGACCCCTCATAGTTGGACTGCCCCACCAGAACTTCTCCAAGAGCCTCTCCAGCTCCCTGGAAGTTTGCGCTCTCGGGGCCTGTCACAGTAGCCACTTCTCACAGAATCTCCTGAAGTGTTTGTAGTGGATGGACAAGGCTGGCTGGAGACGGGAAGATTATTTAGTATAACTGATAAGGCACAGACTGGGCAGAAGTTCTGTGTTATGAGGGAGATGGAGAAGAAAAATGCTCCAATATCTCTTTGGGAGCTAGGCAGCTGCATTTGGGTAGCACTATGACAACTCAGTTTTCAACAAAGAATAATCAGTTTTCAAGGAAAACCCATGCCTTAAAATGGATGAAAATGAAGCATTCTACTGAGTCCATCACAGTCTTCTGTACTGAGCCTGTGCAAAACAGAGGCAAGAGAAGGTTACGCAGCAATTCCTGGAACTGACTCATTGCTTTGTGGTTAACTAGAGCATGTGTTTCACAGTAGATCAGCAGATGCTCCAGCTCCATTCAATAATTCTGGGCCACATTTCCAAAAGGCATGGGATAGCCTTAAAATACACAGATTAAAAAAAAAAATAGGCTAGTTTGCAGAACTTTTGCAACTATCTCTGGATTTGGAGTCTTTGGGACAGAATTCCTTCCTGTTTTCTTGCTTTCCTGTCATTTATAAATAAATAAACAAACATTTAAAAGATGAGGTACTTAGGCAGCACCTGGATCCCAGATCCTGGGTCTTTAAGAAAAAAAAATTGTAAATACTGCAAGACCTTCAATCAAATCACAGGAATTGGTGCTGCTGGCCACATATGAAGCTGAGCACATACAAGGAAATGTACTAAGGATTATAATGATTAAGTAGTGTACACTTTTGACTACAGAGGCCATCAGTGGCAGAAATGCTGTCTTCATGTTTTGTGGGACACTGAGCCTCCTGTCAAGAGAACAGTATTATGTCATAGACAGCCAGACATAACAATGGCCTGTCTGCAAACTCCTTGGATCCTTTTGTCACAGCTCATAGCATATTCTCCTCATGTCCAGGCTGGACACATAACTTCATAACTTCTCTGCTCATCCTCAAGATTCCCCAGATTGTACATGACACATCACATCAGGTTTTTGACCATAGCATGGGATTGGGAGCACATGTTCACCAGATTTCCCTCCACAATCACAAAATCTTTTCTAGGGTCATCGTTTCCCAGTATAGTGTCTCCCATCTTGCATCCCTTGGTCCTAGTTGTATAACTTTACAATTGTCTATCCTGATATGTATATTATACAGTTACAGAGGGATTGAGAGAGTTGCCAGGGTCACAAAAAATGGCTGTGGAAGAACATGGAATTGAAGCCAATTCTTTACAAGCTCAGGGTATCTCATTAACCACTGGCCCATCATTCCTCTCTGGAGGATAGTGGATGGGAAAGGGGCACCTGGCTACTCACATACTGATGTTACCAACCAGACCCTATGCCAACCAGTCCTCTAGTAAGCCAGACTCTCCATTCCCCTGACCATCCCAGGAGCCCTTCTCTGCACCAGGGCCAGACTGAATTCTTGAACATCAGTGACTAGAATGTCACACAGTTTTCAAGAGGAGGACTCACCCATGTGTTGTATAATACTACTAATACCTGGTACATTCTGGGATCTCATTTACTTTGTTCAAAGTTTCATCTGACTAGAGACTCCCATTCATTCTAGGACTGATAAATATACCCTGTTCTTTCTTCTATTCTGTCACTCCAATAATTCATGGTTATGTAAAAGGAGATGCCCATTTTCTTTTTCTCTCTTCAATTGAAAAATAAAATGGAGAGGGTGAAGAAAAAGCCCCCAAACTGGTTGAAGAATTGGAGAAAATTCCTTTCTGTGACAGCCTTCAAGAGATGAAATTTGTGAAGTTCCCCTCTTGCAATCTTAGCTGGTATCTAGCTGTGTCACCCAAATTCTCCACTTCAGGTTTCTGCCTTACTCCTCTTTGCTATGTGGAACTACAATCCTGGCTCAGGCCACACCAACCCTCCAGAGGGTAAACATCTGTCACCCAATGGACGAGTGTTTCAGTCAGTCATTCAAGGGATAGATTCCCCAGAGAACATCCCCAACAGCAGATGCAACTCTGGGGACTATTATTTTGCTGTGTTCAATGATATCCACTGCATCCTGTAAGTTTATTCACACAAGTTCTCCAATTTATTAAAGATTGATGTGCACCAGATCTGTCACTCCAAGTGCTGTCTCTGCAGACACAGTCCACATGCACTACTTAAAAATAAAATGAAAAAAAAAACTTTACTGAATATAATAAAATTTTAAATGTTTATAAGTCAGAATAATATTAATCAAAAGATCATTAAGTCATGGAGCTAGTCACAATCAAATAAAAGATAACTTTTTTTTCCTAAGCTAAGATTGCAGTCCCAGTCTAAATTCAGCATACTATACAGGCCAGCTGTGATCTCTTTTGCAGCTGAACCCCCAAATCAACACAACCTTCCTCTTGGTAGGTTCTCAGTCGTTGGATTGGCTTAGTAAATGGATTATAGGAAAGAACCCCTAGATAAGGGTACCTGTATCTGGGTTGGCCTAGGCATGCCACAGTGTGGGTGACTTAGAAAAGCCCCATCTGGGCATCAGCTCCCAGGCATGCACAGGTGGGTGAAGTTGGAGAACAAGTGACAGAGAGGCAAGCAGGTAAATCAATGTGGTACCCTTCCACTGAAGGCAAGGGAAGGCAGAAAAAACAACCATACAAGCACCCTGCCTGCTAGTGCCAGGCTCCCAATGCCCACCCACTATGTTTCCTCTCCCCGACACATCATTTGGCTCCTGATCTCCTCCCACCATCTCCCAGCAGAACACCAGTCAGCTCATGATCCCTTCATCCAGGCAACACTGTGACTGGTGCCCGATCCCTTCCTCCCAGCAGCACCATGGCCAGATCCTTAACTCCTCCTTATCACAACAGCTCCACAGTCAGATTCTGATCCCCTCTGTCCTCAGCAGAACTGTGGCCAGCTCTCAGCTGGTCCTGCTAATTCCTCTCTCCACCAGAAAAGCTGTCCCAGCTCCTCACAGCTCATCCTTCACTGGAGTTGAATCCTGCTGCTAGTGTTTGGTCCCTGGCCAAGATGTCCCCATCCTGGGCCATCTATCTAGGCATGTGTAGGGCAGGAGATTTTTAAAGGCTCCAGTCGAGGCCCAGTTGCCAGATGTATGTGAGTGGTCTGTAGGCTAGATAAGAGTTTTTGGCTGACCAAAGTCTGGGTAGTGGACTGTAGGTTGGACAGGACAGGACTAGATGATCTAATGGTCCGTTCTGGCCTTAAATTATATTAATCTATAAAATGCTGTCTGGAGGGGATTGATATTAGAATGAATCTGAAAAAGTCACTATTCTGAATATTTATATGCACTCAACAAGAAGATATGCTGGCCAAGAAGAATAGGGATTGTCTGAGTAAAACCTGAATCTTTGAATTCTTAACCTTCTAAAACATATTCTTCCCTGTAAACCCATTATTACTGCACTCTCTAAGTTGGGTACAACACCCCATTTATGCCAAATACCTATCACTATACAATCCAGCTGGACACCTGAACCTTTTCCCCAATATGCAGTTTGCTTGTTTAGCTGCAAGACCATTCTGTTGACTCATATCTAGTATTTTGTACACTCTAAACCTTAGAATGATTTGTGAAGAGCTGTTGCCTAGCCACTTAATCCCTAGTCTGTAGCCATGGATCGTATTCTTCCTTTTTTCATATTTGCATTTGTGATTTTTCTATGAAATAGATGTTCTGTTTATTTTGACCCTAATATGTACACAATGTGTGTCTGAAAATGAGCAAATAATTGAGGCAGATTCCCTACCTTTAGGTGGAGTGGGATGAACCAGAGGGGAGAAAACCCAAATGTCTGCTAGTCAATAACTCAGATAGACCTATCTCATGCAATTTGGGACTGGAAGGAATTTTTGGAGCCTGGTGTATGGAAGAGTTGGGTATTTCATGGTGGAGAAGGTTGAGGAATGGTGACCATCAACAGCCATACTGATAAAAAATAGGTTTGAGTATATATTAGAAGCCATCAGCTCTGGTTGTCTGATACTCATGAAAAGTCCAAGTGACAGGGTTTGTGGGCTGACAAATGATTCATTGCATGAGAAACTTCTCAGACTGTGAATTTCCACAATTCTGATCTCAGCTAATTTGAGACAAAGCACCCTTGATTTATGAGGAGATCTATTTTCCCACTCTGGTGATGCAAGTTTAAAGTCAGTGGTCCCAAGTGATCATATTCTGAAGATATATTGCCCCACTTTATCACGAAGCTCTTTGGTTTTGAGCCCATAGATGATAGGGTTGAGCATAGGGGGGACAAGTAGATAGAAGTTGGCCATGAGGATGTGAATGTGGTCAGCGATGCCCTGACCAAACCTATGTGTTAGGATGGAGAAGAGGCTGGGAGTATAAGACATCAGTATCACACAGATATGGGCAGAGCAGGTGTTGAAGGCTTTCTCGTGGGCTTTCTTGGAGGAGATCTTGAGGACGGCTCTGATGATCAATCCATAGGACAAGCCAATGAGTGTTAGGTCTAACCCAAAGTTGGCAAGTGCTATCACCAGGCTGTACATCCGGTTGAATGTGGTGTCCCCACATGACATCTTCACCACAGCAATGTGTTCACAGTACGTGTGGGGGATAACATGGCTGGCACAGAATGGCAGCCTCCGCAGGAGCAGTGGCTCAGGCAGAATCAAGGAAACTACTCGTATCAAACCCACTAGCCCTAGCTTTGCAATTCTTGCATTGGTGAGGATGGTGTTGTATCTCAGCGGGTCAGATATAGCAACATAGCGATCAAAGGCCATTGTAACTAGGACACATGAGTGCATAGCAGCAATTGTGTGAAGAAAGAACATCTGGGTGAGGCAGCCATCCCGAGTGATTTCTTTGAAATCAAACCAAAATATGAACAGGGCTTTTGGCACAATGCAGGTAGATTGACCAATATCTGTGAGTGCCAGCATGCAAATCAGCAGGTACATGGGTTTATGCAGTGTTTGCTCTTTGGTGACAATGAACAAAACTGTGAAGTTTCCCAGTAGGCTGATGATATAGAATATAGAGAAGGGGATGGACAGCCAGATGTGGGCAGCTTCCATCCCAGGGATGCCATTTAGGATGAATGTTGATGGGCTGAAGGATGTGAGGTTGAAAGCTGCCATGAGTTGGTTGCAGAGTCAATCAGGCTCAGAAATGATCAGGGTACCTATAAGGCAGAGAACTTTGAAGAGGATTAAGCAACTGATAAATAGTATGTTAAATGTTTTATTGTTATTGCCATTCTAGAAAGGGAGGCTGCAATGAAGTAGGGAACTTATTTTTCTCTGTTCAGCACTGGTGAGGATACATGGGGTATGTCTACACTGGAGGTTCTGTTAAGTCAACTTAACAAGGTAGACTTTAAGTTGACTTAAAGTGCCCACACTGAAAACTACTGTTGACTGCCTACAGCTGCACTGGCAGGTGATAGGTTGACCCTTCCTGAAGGCCAATTAAGTAGACTCAAGGACTATTCCACATCTACATGGTTTTAAGTCAACTTAATAAAGTCAACTTTAGTATTAAGTTGACCTTAAGACGTAATGTTATTTAGTCAACTTAAGAAAGTCGACTTGATAAAAGCCCAATCTCGCTTCAAGGGTCTGTAGGTTGACTTAAGCTTAATTACTCAACCTAAGGCTCTCCAGTGCAGATGTTCATATATGGGTATTGTTTTCATTTTGCCCGCCCCCTCCCCCATTAGAGGCAGGATAGGGACGGATTGGAACAAATTCTGGGGAGAAGATAAACATGGTTAAGTGCCCAGGGCACTTAACTTATTATTTCAGGCTGAGGGACAAAGTCTTGTATAGTCTGCAGAAGAGAAGAGTAATGGGGGACTGGATAGCTCTTCAGCTACTTGGAAGGTGATTTCAGGGAGGATATCATGGCTCTGGGGAGAAATACTAAGCAAAACATTGGGATACATGAGGTATGGGATGGGGTATACCACCAAAAATACGATGTAATGAGATCAATCAGAGAATGCTTCGTGCTCCTTTGAGGTTCTCTGTGCAGTACCAAGCAACCTTCTCAAACAGATGGTGCAAAAGAGTGGTTCAAGAACAGGAACAGGACTGATCAAGTGCCTGGGGAAACTCTTCTAGGGGGACAAGTTGAGAAGACTAGAATCATTATCTTAAAATGAAAAGGAATAAGGGGATTGGAGAAGAGTCTATAGAGCTGTGTTCACACAGCCCTCTTATTTCAAAACAACATAGGTTGTTTCAAAATAAGATTTAGGCTGTTCACACGACGCACGGTTGTTTCGAAACAACGGAACCCATTGTTTCAAAACAATGGCTGTGTTCACACGCACAGGGTTATTTCGAAACAAGTTGTGTCGAAACAACTTGTTTCGAAACAACACCTTATTTCGAAATATCTTATTTCGACTTAACAAAATGTTAATTCGAAATAAGAAAAAAAAGCGGGAAACGAAATAGCAAGTTCACTGTGTGAACATGCTATTTCGTTACCCCTGGGGGTGAGCCGCTGCTGGCTCACCCTGCAGCCCCAGAAAGGGGGCTGCAGGCACCAGCAGCGGGTGAGCCGCTGCGGGGTGGCTCAGCCCCCCCGCCAGAGCTGCCCCTGGACCCCGCCGGGGGGTCGGGGGCGC
>ML682184.1:16784-55954 GCA_007922195.1 Podocnemis expansa | reverse complement strand
ATTATTATTATTATTATTATTATTATTATTATTATTATTATTATTATAAAATGGGCTGCTGTGGAAAATGAAATATGAAAGGTGAGGTAACTGTCTTTTTAACTTTTTTAGGTGCTTTACAAGTTTATATTTGCAAAATTATTTTTTAAACTCTTTTAAGTCTCATGAACATTAATGAAGGGGTCATGAAAAGTTTTCATTTACTGAAAAATCCAGTTATCAGTAAAAGATAACATTTTGATTTTTTTTTTTATTTTAAAATAATTTTAAAAAGCACAAGAAACTCAGACCAGTGATTATGTTTTTCATGCCTTTTAAAGAGTTTCAGAGACGTAGTGCACCGTTACTTTTTGTCAGAACCTGACTGTGACTTTATATATTAGAAACAGTTTGTGGTCTTCAAAGTGTCTGATGAAGTGGGATTTTTGCCCACAAAAGCTAATGCAATTAATATATTTGTTAGTCTTTAGTTGTCACAGGAATCCTTGTTTGTTTGATTTACTGGCTAGACTGACACAGCTGACCCTTTGGAGTTTATGGGCTTTTACCAGGAGACAGTAACATGAACTGTTCACCAAAGAAAGAATTAATAGCACAAAACCATTGCAAAAACGAATTGGGATGCCACTTTACTATTTAATATGCCTACCTTTGGAGCATTTTTAAATAACCCCTGCACCATCCTGCAGAGACTTCAGCAACTCTGCTGCTGGCTAACATGGAATGAAAGTTTGCTTTGTAATTATTGCAATAAAATAAAATAAAGTTTTGCCATTACATTTATAGAACTTATCATATATGTAAACCTATGTTCTCCATTTGGCTATTTCTGCAGTGATGTTTTTTCAGGTTAGAGGAGGACCTAAAATGCAACCTGAATCATTTGGCTTTCCTAGGAACCTGAAGAGGTTGCCACATCTCTTCTTTTTGCTGACAGAGGATTGAATCCAAGAAGCCTGGGGAATACTTTGTAACTAATAGCTGCTCTGTCTTTCCCTTAATTGTTACTGCATCCACTCAGGAACTGTGAGAAACCTACAGTATGCCCAGGATGGTACAAAAATTGGGACCAGCATATAGAAGATTTATTCCCTGTGTTCTCATTCTCCAGTACAGTGGCTTTCCATGTTACCTCTTTTACTAAGTACTACAATATTACAAATGCAAGATAAAATCTTAGACTTAGCCTGAGAGTCTGATACCAGATATTTAGGTACATTTAACATCAGCATCTGATAATCATCTGCAAAGGCTGTTTGCAGGAAGTGGGTTTCAGTGTGAAATCTCTGAGTATTTATGGAGATCATAGGGCATTTCACTGGCGCATGTTGAACCTACTGAGCTTGCTCAGTTAACCCAAGTTATAGAAGAGCCCAAGTTGCAATCTCAAGGACAGAAAGGAATGAGGTGGATATTCAGCACTTGAACACCAGAGAAGGGACAGAGATGCAGGTTTCCCTTTAATTGTGAGGGGTTCTATAGGTCAGGACTGCTAGAGACATCATTTACTCAGGGAATCAAGAAAAGGAAACATGTTTGGAAATATGTTCACTGATTGAATTTCCAGCAGCAAAGAAACTGAGCTGGGTTGGGAAATACTCACAAATATTCCATAGGTTTCTCTCTGGCCCAGAGAATCCTGCCCATATGGAAATGGGACCCACTGAGAAACCTGATTCAGAGCACTGGAGTTTTCATGCTCCAAGCTCCCTTTGAATTTTGATTTTCTGTGCATCTGCACGAGCATAAGCCCGTCGAGTGGAAGGTTTCCCCACTCCTTGCAGCTGCCTGCTCTTCAGCCCGTCACTGACTCACACTCACAGCTCAGCTGAGGTAGATGCCCATGCACAAAACATCTGCCCATAATAAACAGTTGGCAGCCTTTACCCTTCCCTTTGTTTTTGAAAGACAGAGAGATAAACCTGCCTATGCATATAATACCTGCGAGAAGAGGAGCAGCAACCAACAGAGATCTGCACCTGAACAGACAAGTCAACAGACAGCTTGCAGGAGCAGCAGGGAATGTCTGCTCACACAAGGCACAACTGTCCTTTTGAAGCCTGTTTGCCTGTTTCCTTGCAGCGGCTTGGCCACCTGGGACCCTCAGCTGCTTGGTTCAGTGTGAACCAGATTTAATCCCATCATAGCCAATAGCAAACTGCAGAAAACCCAGTGAGACAGGATGAGCTCTGATGTTACCAGATTGAATTTCAGTGCAATCCCTCCTGCAGTCTCTGTTCCTGGAATCCGGGCTTGTCAGCACTGTGTGTAGAGCTCAGAGGAGTCCCGGGGCTCCCTCTTTCCTTTCTTTCCCTTCTGCCTGAGGAATAAAAGGAGAACTCAGCATTCATGGACCCCCCAAAGCCTCAAAGCTGGGCCCACCCACCAAAATCTCAGTGCCTCCATAACTCCTCTGGGATCCAATCGAGTTCTCTGAAGAGCAGGTTCATGGCAGATGTCCTACTGCGGTGCAAGGACATGAGAAATCTGCTGGTGATGTAGCTGGTGATGCATAGATTGGGAGGATGATTTCTTTTCAACACTCATCCTGGCTTTCTATGATGACACTCCCATGGCTGATGCACCATTATTTGACATTCAGTACCCTTCAGCCTCAATGGTTTAAGACCACCAGTCTATGGCAGGTCTCAAATTCTAGGCTTCCCCATGAGGGTGTCCAGTTCCCGGGACAAGAACACATTTGCACCCTCTCTATCCCCCATGCCACCCCCAGTGTCAGAGAAGTCCCAGCCCTATTTCCCAGGTGACTGTGGTGCATGGGGTCTGTATGTGTGAGGTCACCTTAGACTGGAAAGGCACAAATTCCCACCTATTGCACTTACCCAGAAAGTATTCCCTCTCCCAGCACCTACAGTCCAGTGCTCCAGTCTGCACTCCTCTGAGACAGGGCAGCCTCATCCCCCTTGCTCACCTGAGCATTAATGGGGAGGGGATGGGTCAGCTCTTCTTGACACATGGGGGTATGTGGGTGTCACTGAGGGGTCCACTGGATCAGACACATTAGCTTCTTTTTCTGCACTGGGCTTTAGGGGCTGAGCTGTTGTATAATGCTGCCTCCTGTATCCTAGTGCTGGAATTCACCTTTCTGTGTAGTCTGGGCAGGAGGGCAGGCACAAGAATGTAGCTTTACCAGCACTAGGGCCAGGAGGCAGCACCCAAGTGACTTAATCTGGGCTCTGGCTCTGCAAGTTTCCCTGAACTTCCAAGGGCAGTGCAGCCTGGCTGTCCCCCCCCCCTCAGCATTTTCCTGCCCTCCTCTCTCTGATGGAAAACCTTGGGTGGGGGCAGCCTCGCCCTTCACAACATAGGAGGGGTGCAGGAAGTGCTGTGCCTCTCAGAGCCACCTGGTGAGGTTCAGCCTCTGAGGCAGGGTGGGACTCTTGTTCCTTGGTGAGGACGCTCAGACACAGTCAGTGGCTTCCCCAGTCACACAGAGCAAAGAAATCAAAGGAGCTCTGCAGACATGCAGATCAGTTGCCAGACCAGAGGGTCACAGGAACAGCCTTCGTCCATCTCTGCATCAGGCAGCACTGGTGCCCATTTTGCTATTGTTTATAAGTATCAGGTGGGACAAGACTGTGGGAGATTTGGGATACTGCATCCCACCTATATGGCAAAAACCGTGCAAGGATTTCTCAGAGAGGTTAACACAGGAGGCTGCTAGTTACCAGATAGACAGCGCAGCTGTCCTTTGCCTCACATGATTCATCTGCATTGAACTCAGGAATTTACCCTGATACAGTCTCACTTCCTGTGTCAAACTGTAGAGCAGAAATCATAAGCTAAGTTAAATATGTTTATAGAAATCCCATCCAGCTGGGCCTGCACATAGACAAGCTGCCTGGCCTCTTGGATAAAGCAGTGGACAGACTCACTGGTTCCAAACTAATTTAGCCAGTGTTTTACCCCAGTTCCTGGGGCTGTTGGATAGACCGGGCTTCTCACATCCTTCAGTGGTCACTGCAGTCCATAACCATGCCAGTCCTGGTGGTCTGGGGAGGCTGCCCACTACCCAGGGACCCAGCTACATCCAAGTCTGCCCACATCTCCCCCCGGTTGCTTCCCCTCAGTCCTCTGGATCTCTCTGGCCCTTCAGTCAGGCCCTGGGCTCTGCTCTGGCCAGCAGCCAGTCACTGAGCTGTCCAAGGTCCTGGCCTCCTCACACCTTCAAGTTCCAGAGAATTAGTAATTGGTGCTGCCTGGCTGCTCTTTCATACTTGGTCACTGGGCTCTGATTGGCTCCCTTACTGTCTCCTCTGATTGGTCTCCGCTCCCAGAGCCCTTTTTAAATCCAAGCTCTACTATTTTGGGGGCAGACACCCTGTCACAGGAACAAAAATCTCACCTTTAGTATTTAGATTTCCTTCTGTCACAATCACACCTTCAGTTCCTGCAAAGACTAAAGTTCTTCTCTTAGGATACTAGAGAATCTGAAGACTGGCCCTAGTTTACCTGAAAAGGTGAAAGATTTTCTGTTATGGTACTGAGGGAGTCTGAAGAAAGACTCCAGTTTGTGTGGCATTTTGGGACTGGGCAGGGGAAAAAGTGTTTGTTTTGTTTTGTTTTGTTTTGTTTTTTTCCAAAACAGAGGGACCCTTATTTTCCTCTTCTTTGATGTTTACAAATGTTAGGAGCAATGAGAGTTCACCTAAAAGGTGCTTGTTGAGCCTCTGCCCCTCTCCTGAAATTAGAGGTGGGCACTGCAATGACTATAGTCAGTATAGGGAAAAGCTAGAAGGAAAATATGAAGGACACACTTAATTTATTCTCAGTTGGGGTGGGGTTCTGCTCCTTGAGTTTATGAACTCTGCACTGAATTGTTTTCTAAAACCAGTACTGTTTGGATATTTCCCTCCTTTAGGGTGCCCGGGGGATAACGTGGAATTACTTTGCAGACTAGGTGGGTGTTCGAGTCAATTGGTCTTTCTTATTGATAATACCCCTCAATATATAACTTGCTGCTTCGCCACTGCTGGCTCTGCCTGGCAGAAAGGTTACAGTATATGAGTTTTGATTCATTGTTAAGCCCTGGGTGAGGAATCCCTGAACAGCTGGCTGCTTGGTTCCATCCACGCCAGACCCACATACCTGGGGAATGGCTTTGGTTCTGCTAAATACACCAGGAACCAGAGCTGAATGCCTATTTTAGTCTATAAGTGCTGAGGGATCATGTGTTGCTTTATGTCATTCATATCGCAAGGCATATGTCTGGCCTCAGTGTAGCTGAATTCTTTACTACTTGGCTCGAAAATTTGGAATTTGGATTTTGGATAGGGTTTTCCACTAATTCTTTCTTGGAAAATCTGTTTTGAGTTTAAATCTAACAACAGACAAACATTAAATAATATGGAATCCCCTAGGGAACAGCTAAGAGTACTTATTACACAGATACTTTTAATTACTTTATAAAGTCCTTTATTGCTTGAAGTGTAAAGCATAGAATTGAGAAAAAAAGATTAATTGAAGAAGTTACAATATGATAATTAGCTTATACACAAAGAATGCATCTAGGAAATCTTAGGTAGTTTATAATTCAATAGATGATGTTTCCTGTTAAAATTTATACTACTATACTTACACCTTGGAGTCAAGAAGGATGATCAATGCCTTAAATAGATATGAAGAGTACAGAGTCTAGCAACCCTAACTGATGTATTTAAACTTATTAAAACAACAAAGACGACATAGGTAAATGGGAACAAGATGGGTCTGAGGTGTTCTTTCTGTAGAAAGACAGAGCTGGAAACTGATAATTGAATGCATTTCTCTATTCCTTAACTCCCTAAGCTCTTAAATCACTTTTTCCCCCACTAACAACATGGTCTGAACCTTAATACCCTTTTAAAAATAGATTAGGTTAGAGCCTCCATTGCCATGCAAATATTGTCCCTTGCCCTTGAATTTATCAGGGTACTTTCATATCATTTTAAGTTTTGTGTGTGTACAGTTGACACATAATTAACATATAATTGCCCTTCAGACTGTTCCATTATTTTTCCTGTTTCTAATATATGCATTTTGCGGGTTTTGTGAAAAGTAAAAGATCGCACCTTGAATTGATGTTTAAGTTTTTATTCATCTGCTCACCTATGTGTCATGATACAAAATAACTTATCTGGGGTTTACAAACAGAAATTGTTAAGCAAACAGATGCACTCCACGTGATATTTTTAACCCCCCAAAAAACTCGTAACTACATCCTTTTGCAAAGCTTCCACTTACCGGCTGCTTACAATTTTTTTTTTATACAGGTCAGTAAGGCACATTGATTTCGGCTGTAAATATAAAAGTTATGCTAATATATCAACTTACGCATATTGTAATACTATAGGACCAGATTTCTCAATATATATACACACACACACATATAGAAATGTTACACTATTACACTAATACGCTATGTGATGTAAAGTGCACCATGTCACAGGCCATTGTGATGTGAGAGGTGACTCAAACAATTGCTCCGAAGATTGTTCCCAAGGAGAGAGCAAAGAGCAATTGGTTGAGTCACCTCTCACATCACAATGGCCTGTGACATGGCACATGCACCCACCCCTCTTCCACCTTCATCTCCTTCCCATGCCGCTGTTCATCAGCACCACCTCCTGCCCCTGCCCCCCATCTCCTGCCACCACCCAGCCCTTCTCTGCCCCCATCTCCTTCCCATGCCCTCATTCACCACTGCACCTTGTGCCTGAGCCCCCCACTTCCTGCCACCACTCACCCCTTCTCTGACCCCATCTGCTACCCATGGCCCCCTTCTCCAGCCTTCCCCTTCACTGCCCCCACCTCCTGCCCCTACTCCAACCACCCCTTCAAAACCTTCACCTCCTGTCCCTGACCCATTGCTCCTCATCCCTCCCTCCACATCCCATGCCCTCATCCTCCCCCCTTGAACCCATCCCACACCCCTCATCTTCACTTCTGCCACACCCCCTACCCCATCCTTTCTTATCCCTCCAATGCATATGATACTGACAAGTGGTTGCACCCCACTTCCTGCCCCACCAGCTGCCACTCCTCCCTTTGACAGCTTTCAGCTGTTTCCAATATTTCAAGCTAACCCTTCAGACAATTGTATGTGGTGCTAACTTGTGGAAGAAACCACGACTTCCCCCCACTATTTTTGATGGGCTACAGCTAGTAGTCATCCACCCACCCACACACAATTATGCATGCACACACAAGCTAAGAATAGGTAAAGTCAAGGACAGCACAAGCAAAGACTGAATAATAATAAATTCTGCTCTAAATTCAGAATCCAAGAAAGTCAAGTCAGTCCTTTTTGTTGTTGTTGTTCATATTTTATTTCAGCTATGCCTTATTATCCCATTCAAAATCCTGGTTATTTGTTGTTGTTCCTTTTGAGATTAGTGAGATTCAGCAAAAGAACAGGATGTTTGTGAGTGACAGGAGCACAAAAATAGATGAATTTTGGTCTCTTTCCATTCCAGGTTCTAACATTCCTCTCCCATCCTGTGTCGGTGAAAAAGGAAGGAAGGTTTTATGCGTATGATAGAGGACAAAGCTTAAGGAACTTGTGTTGCAGAACAGTGGCCAAATCACATAACCAGCTTGCCAGCTGAACCATCTGGAGTCTGCTGCCCAGAGCTGTCCCATGCACTGTGGAGAGCTGGGATAAGAAAGAGCCAGTTGCAGTGAACTTATTCTTTGGTCAGTTCCCCATGAGCCTCATTAGAAGTTAGAGCATCCAAAGGCTGAGCCAATCTCTCTCCCTGATGACAAGGGCTTCAAAGATCACAGTATACTCTGATCAAGCTCCTGTAGAAAGTTGCTACACCAGAGTCCTCCCTTGCAGCCTGGGGTGTCCTGCAAACACCCTGCCCTTTCTGCTAAAGTCTTTGAGGTGATTTAATCTCAGTCTTGCAGGATAAAACAAGATCCCCCTTTGCAGGGTCATATTCTTCTGCAATGCTCATGCTCTCTTACTTTCTCCAAACAGTTTTCAAGTACCTAAAAGGTTGTCACAAGAAAAGAGAAAAAGATTTTTCCTTATCTGCTGATAATAGAACAAGAAGCAATAGGCTTAAGTTACAGCAAAGGAGGTTTAGGTTGGTCATTAGAAAAATAATCCTAACATTCAGAGTGATTAACCACTGGAATAAGTTGCCTAGCCAGATTGTGAAATCTCCATCATAGGAAGTATTTAAGAGCAGGTTAGACAAACACCGGACTCTGCAATGTCTTATGGTCCCTTTCTGTTTCTAAGAAACTTTGTAAGACCCAATGAAAAAAAAAAAAAGCATGTGTCTGGGATGATTTAATGGGAGTAGTCCTGCTTTTCGCAGGGAGATGGACTCATGAGGTTCCTTCCAACCCTAATATTCTCTGATTCTATGGAAGGTGCCCCATGTCATTTAGCAGAAAACTCTGCAGTAGGCTGAAACACAAAGGGGAAGCTTACTATGGCTACCATATGTCTTTTTTTTTCCTTTCTTTTTTCTCCTTCCTTCCCCAGGACATGTTCTCATTTTCAGATCCAAGCAACATCAGCACCAGGTCCTAATGGGAAACAGAGGGAGGCAAGCAGTTGTGTAAATATGCACAGCACAGCAGAGGCTCTGAACAGCCAGAGGAGCTCAGCTTACTGGCTAGTGACTACTGTCTGAAAAGGATGACATGCACGGGGAGGGGGGTATGGTAACCCTAAAGCTTACAAGAAGTGGAATCTTAGACAGATGAGTAAGAAGACATATGAAGATCCTGCTCAGGCCACCCGGGATAAAAACTGGGAAGGCCAAAGGGCAATTGAGTTGTAGCTAGCAAGGGCTGTGAGGGTTAACAGGAAGGAGTTCTTAAAGTATGAGTAGATGACTTCCACAGTCTTTCAAGCTTGACTTCTTATTCTGTATCAGGCAAACACAGAGTCCCAGCTTTAGGGTCACCAGTGCTCCTTTTATTGTGCTGAACAACCCACCACCAACTGTGTCTAGTTTTCAAAGGCCACACAGACCCAGGAGCTCCACCAGCTCAGCCTAGATCAGGGAAGTTGAAACCCAATTGTCTGCAGCTTACCCTTGATTTGCTGTTTCTCCTAGCTTCTGTTTTTCTGTTTCCTCCCTAGGCACCTTTATGGAAGCTGGTTAATACCCCCCCCAGCTGTTCTCCATCAGTTCCTTGGCCCCACACTTCACCCAGATGGTTTCACACCCCCACTCTCAAGAAGTGGTTGGTCTCTCCAGCCTCAGCTTCTCCTTGGCCACTGGAACAAACAAGTCTGAAACTCTACCTCTTGTATCACTGGCAGATATATAGCCTTTGTCCTTTGCAATTGTGGGGTTTCTGGGCCAGACCCATCCTCCACAGGGGCACTCCTTCCCCAGGTGTCCTTTAAGTCCACAGAGTCAGCATTGCTGTTTCTGTGTGATCCAGGACTCTGTGGCTGCTAAAGTTACTGGTTAGAGGCCCAGGCTGCACCCCCTCTTCTAGGACCAGCATGGTTTTTGTCTCTCAGTCCCCCTTAAGTGGGCCCTTGGCCATCTTGCCTATGGGTTTCACCTTAGATGGTCCTCCTACTCTTGATCCTGCTCAGAGATGTCTAGAGGGGCTGTGTCTTTCATCACTTTGTTCCTTCCTCTGGGCTCAGTTGTCTAGAGGATTTTTTTTTTCTTTCTCACCTCTCTGGACTCAGGCTTCTAAGACACCCCTCACCACCTGCTTTCCTTTCTGTTTTCAACTGTCCAGGGTCAGCCCCTTCCCAAGACCCCCTTCCCTGCTGGAAGGAGTGAGCTCCCAGTCCATGACTAAGACCACTGGGTGGGGTAGCCAGTCTACAACCCCAAGCCAGCTCCAGTTAAATCAGCCCTTTGCCTCCAGGGGCACTTGAGACACAGCACAGTGCTTTTGGTCCCCATGGATGCACCACAGGGTCATTCTTTCCCTGGTTTACCATCCAGTGGGGTTTCACTAGCCACATTCCAATAAGATGAGAGAGCTGGCAGAAGATTTGTCTAACAGTCCTCTCTGTGTCTTTCTGTCCACCCTCACCAGGACGGTAGGGAATTTAGGCCCCTTCTTCTAATCCCCAGGCTCTGTTTCCTCACAAAAACCAGTCTGCCAACAGTCCATGTGTGAACAATCCACCTTCCTGTGGCTGGGCTTGCCATACTGCCAGTACACAACCCCACCAGTCTTTTCTGAAGCATCATGGGGCTTCTCCTTCTTTCCAGCGTCCCTCCCAGAGACTTCTTCCCCCTTGGTATTCTTCTTAGCTGGGGCCCTTAGAGGCCTGTCGCTCTTTCCAGGGAAAGTTCACCTCCAGATACTCCATCAATTTTACTGCAGCATCCAAAATGCTTGGTTGGTGCCTCTTCACCCACACATGCAGGGTTCCCAGCAGGCTATACAGAGCTGTATACATACAGCGAAAATGGACATAGGGAGAGTGCTCTGAGGACACTGAAATGGGTTGGTGCTCTCATGTTATTGTACCCCCGCTCTGCTCAGACCATTTGTGGCATACGTACAGGGAGGACTCTGGACTGTTGATTGTTCATCTCAGAATTGAGAGGAAACAAGGCAGGAAAGCTCTAACATGTGCCATGTTTAGTAGTTCTGTGATTTCAGGTGTTAGTTGCCTCAGACCTCTTTGGTGAATCCTGTCTGATCCTGATGACTTATTAATGTTCAGCTTACTAATGCCTTGGCTCCCATCCAACTGCAGGCCTATTCTGCTGGAGCATGGGATTGGTGCAGCAAAATTCACTAGATAATGTATCCAAGTCCCTGTTTTAGCTTTTAAGTGTTCAGGGGTCATGTCTTTGTTTGTGACCTTCACGTCTCCTGGCACAACCCCAAATACCCAATCCCAGTGCCTACTTTAGCTGGTAAGCATCCACAGATCATGTCTTCCTTTGTGTTCTTCACATCCACAGGTGCATGTCCAGCCCTCACAAACGCTAAATAATAATAGTAATAAATTCTGCTCTAAACTGAGAACACAGTTGAGTGAGTTTAATTTTTTCATTTCTTTTTTTAAACCTGCCTGATTATCCCATGGAAATCCCGGCCACCATATGAGATTAGTGGGATTTAACAAAAGAATGTGGGTTTTTGAATATATGACAGGAGCACAAAAAATAGATGAATTTGGTATCTGTAAGTTCCAGGTTGTCACCTTATGTTCCTCTGGCTGGGAAAAGGAAAGAGAGTTTTGTGAGTAAGGCATGGGAGAAAGACTAAGGAACTTGGGATGCAGAAGACTGGCCAAATCACAATACCATCCTGCCAGCTCAACCAGCTGGCATCTCTGCTGCCCAGAGCTGTCTCCTGCACTGTGGAGAGTGAGGATTTGCAAAGAGCCAGTTACAGTGAATTTATTCTCCGGCCAGTTCCCCATAAGACTCAGTTGGGTTATAGCATCCAAAGGCTGAGCCAGTCTCTGCCTGCTGACAAGTATTTGAAAGAATACAGGACACTCTGACCAAGATCCTGTAAATTTCCAAAGGGATAGCCATGTTAGTCTAGTCCAGGGGAAAAAAAAGAAAAGGAGTCGTATGTCACTTTAAGACTAACAGATTTATTTCTCGCATGAGCTTTCATGGGAGAAAATCCCAAGCATCTGACAAAGTGGGATTTTCTCCCATGAAAACTCATGTGAAAAATAAATCTGTTAGTCTTAAAGTACCACATGACTCCTTGTTGTTTTTTTTTTTTTCTTTTTTGCAAGATCCTGTAGACAGTTGCCACCCAGCGTGCTCCCTTGCGGTCTGAGGTACTCTGCAGGCACCCTGCCTTTCCTCTAAGGGCCTTGAAGTGATTTAATCTCAGCATGGCAGATGAAGACAATGTCTCCCCATACATAGTCATATTTGTCTGCAAAGCTCTGACTCTCTTAGGTTCCCCAAACTGCAGGGTCTCTGCCTCAAACTCGTTCTCTGCTCAGGAGTCTCCAGCACCCTCTTTGTTTGGGTCTGCAGTGATTTAGGCTGCTGCAGCTATTCTACTATTCCAGCTCCATAGCAGCAGGCCTCTTCAATACTTTACTAGCTTTCCACAATGGGCTGAGCAACGGCAGTCAACCTTCATCACCTCCTGTCACTCACATTATGAGGGAGCACAGATGAAGTCAGGAACGTTCCAACCATGTAGGTAAAGTAGAAGGGTGCTAGGGCACTAGTCTTTAAGAGGTGCCAAATTAAACAAAAGTGATCTCTTTTTCTCTACTTAAAAAAAAACCAACATATTAATATATAACATCTTATAACATTTGGGAGGGGCTGCCAAAGTCATGGTTCACCTACGGTGCCAGAATCCCTTGGGCCTATTTTGCAGGCAGATTGTCCTCCCATGGCTGCTGTAGACTGGTAGAGATTTAATGGGTCAGGCCATGCCATACATCACAAGGCCCTGGTCCCAGGCCCTTTCAGAAAGAGTTGTTTGGGATTATCCAAAGTATGAATTTTTACCAAGCAAAGATCATCTTGCTCTTCCCCAATAGATACCTCTAATAACCATCATTCAGCACCAAAAGCCCAAAGAAATTTAAGGAGTTAAGTGACCCCTGTGACCCATGCCCATATCTGGGCTGTTCTCAAGCATTTCACAGCAGCCAGTGCGCTCAGGAAGAGCCAGGACAGCTCTGAAGCTTTTCTCATAACCCCAGGACTTTTAACCAGAGACAGGACAGTGACAGGTTTAATACAAGGGGAAAGAACGTCCATGGGCCTTATCTGTGCTGACTGAGGCAAGAAGAATTCTTAGTTTTGAGCTGATAGTGATGATGAGATTCATACAATAACATCCCACCACTCCCCTGCCTCTACACAAACACAGTTGTGATGAAAATGCTGCTGCCTGACTTCCTACAATGAACTGCCCTCCCTTAGGAACTGGTGGTGGAGGTCAGTTAAACAAACAAGGAGTCCTGAGGCACTTAACGACTAAGACATTTATTCATTGCATGAGCTTTTGTGAGAGAAAATCCCACTTCATCAGATGTTTTGAAGATGGGAGAACTTACAGAATTAGTGGAAATAAATACAGGGCAGTGTAAGTCATGGGAACAGGTCACACTGTAACAGCAAATCAAAGCAGTTGTAAAGATGGGAACAGCATGTAAAGGAAGATGGGGTCAGATCATTTGTTGTAATTAGAGAAAAATCCAAAGTCCCTATTAAGCCCTGAAGGAATGTAATCAAATTTGTAAATAAATTTGATAACCTAACTCAGGATGAATGACTCAGGACATTCTGAACCAATGTAGAATAGCTTTCTGTGAATCTGTATATCAGTGAGAATGAAATTACTGGCATATAGGAAAGTAGGACAATAATAGACATTAGAGACTCAGATGTTTAAGGCCATGAGGTGCTCCTCACGGGTGATGATGTTCAGCACAGTTAGTGGGTTGCATAAGACCAAAGGATGGACAACAAATTAAACCACACTGAAGAGTCTGTCATAATGAAGCCACAGACAAAGTTGACTCTCATAGCCGAACAAACCATTGTCATAAGATCCTGGAGCAAGCAGCAGGAGTTGGAGAGTATGTTGGCTTTACAGTAACCATACTGTTTTAGGAGAATGGGGAATGGGAACACTAGAAATATCTCTTTTAGCAGGGACACCAGTCCCATTGCGGGTATTCTCAGAGGCATTGAGATGGCAGCATATCTCAGGAGGTTATAAATCACAAGGTAGTAAAGGCCATCAGCAAGAGCACTGAAGATTCAACGGATGAAAAACAGCTGGGTAAAATGGACATCATGGCCAATATCCCCAGAGTAAAAGCAGAAGATTGCCAGTGTTGGTGATATAAAGGATATTAGTAAGCCAAGACCTGTGGCGGTCAACATCAATGGGACAACATACATTGACTCAAGGAGTTTTTTCTTTTTTTAAAACAAAATCAGTGAATTTCCCCATATGGAGAACACATATATTAAGTAGAATAGGATAGAAATACAGGCATGGAAGTTTTACTGCCCAGCTATCCCAGTGAGAAGGAACACTCTGTGTTGGAATGTGGTGTCATTTAGGGTCAATACAATGCACTGGGGTAGGTCCAAGAATTTTAGATATTAACTTCTTGAAAGGAAAAAAAAGTCAGGACATTATTTTATAATGAATAGGAGATCTTTTGGATTTCAGTGGGTGTCCAGAAGCTTCCAGTAGTTCAAGGAAGAACAGACAAAAATGGTGTTGGATTTACATCTATCATTGCCTACTGTTGGAAGACAGGACTGTGGTCTAGCTGGATCACTGGAATGACATGGTGTGAAAATTTTTATGTTCTCCCGTACTCCACTAATTGGAATATAGGCATGACCGACTGGCTCAGTTCTGTAGTCCATCTTACTTATTGTCCAGGGGCCAATAGTAAATGCTTCAGCGGAAAGTAGAAGAAGCCCTGTAGTAGAACCTACAGTATAACCTGTTCCCAAGGAAAGTTTCCTCCTGACACCCACTGGTTAATATTTTATGGTGTAAATCAGGAAGTTTTATAGCCTTCCCAAGCCTTTTTAAAAAATCCCTACTACTACAACTGGATTTTCTGGTTTCCAGTCCCTCTTTGAATCAAAAGACTCACAATCCCACTGATATCTTGTGCCTGTGAGTTCCACACCCTGCTTGAGAACTGTGTGATTTTACAACTGTGGCCTTCACACAGACATCCTTTTTGGCCCAACATTTCTGAGTGTGACCTGCTGTATCATGTTAATTTATGTGGAAAGCACATGGTGAAAATGGCCATTGTATTCATCTGTCTTGCACTGATTTTATTTATACATTTGTTTCATTCCTTCATTTATATAGCTGGGTGGCATTTATCTTCTGTGACAAACTAGGCCTTCAGTAAATCTGCCATGCTTAGAGAAAGTCTTTTTACTTCTTCCACCCTCAATATCTCTTGACTCCTATGTTCTGGTTGGGAAGGTGTGTCTGGGTCTTGGTGGATCAAGTCCCCTCTACCACACAGAGCGGATAAATCTGTAAGTCTGTGGGGCCCAGACTCCAGGCAGTACTGGTCCCTGGCTTTTCTAGCAAAGCTCTAGTTGTGGTGGAGATGTGCTGGGATTTTCTCTCCCTGCAGCAGGTGTCTGATTTTCTTCTCCTTTTTTCCTGGGAAGAAGCACTGGTCTCCTGGTTTGGGGAAAATCTCTCCTCCTGCTCCTGTAAGTCTTGGGTAGATTGTCTCCCTGTTCTTCCCCCTGCTCCCCAGCTTCTAGCATAGGTTGGGCTTTTAATAGGGCTGAAACAAGCTTTATCTAGCCTCAGTTGTCCCTAATTAGGGGGTAATGGCCTCCCCTCCTGCCTGCAGAAGAAACGGCCTGCAACATCCTGAGGCTCACATAACTGTCCTCAAGCACCTTTTCTAGCCCTGTGTCCTGACTTTGTCATATATCTGCTCCCCTGCCCCAACTTAACAGTACAGGGTTGGCCTATTTGGGTTAGGTGGAAAACACCCATGATAGACTGCCTGCATTCCCATGTTTAATCCTGGCCTTATGTTGCATCCTGAATTGAAAAGGTTGCAATGACAGCAACCACCTCATAACCCAGGTATTTCTGTCTGTATTCTGGTGTATCCACTTTAGGGGGAGATGGTCTTTAACTAGGGTAAATTTCCATCCCACTAGATAGTATTGGAAGGTGTCCATGGTCCATTTTATGGCTTGATATTTATTTTTCCACTACCACATACTGCTATTCTCTGGACAGAAGCTTTCTACTGAGGATTAATGTAGGGAGATCCTCCCCTCCCAGCATTTGTTAGAGCACCACACCCAGCCCAACTTCTGAGGCATCTGTTTATAATATAAATTCACTTGGGAGGTATGGGGCTATCAAGACTGGTTCATGGCAGAAGGCAGTCTTCTGGTCTTCAAATGCTTCCTTGGCCATGCTAGAGCATTTTACTATATCCAGACCCCAGGCCTTTCCCAGTTCCTTCAGGAGTTGGGCTTGAGTGGCAAAGTGAGTAATAAATTGCTTATAACCCAACTATTCCCAGAAACACAGGGAACTGCTTCATCCATATTGGTTGGGGCCAACTTTGTATTTCCTCTAGCTTGTTAAGCTCGGGTTTCACTACTCCACTTCACACAATATACCTGAGATATTTGGCTTCCGCCAGCCCCATGAAACATGAGGCAGAAGTTGTGGTGACACCTGCATTCCTCAAAGTACTTAGAATTGCCTTGGCCTTTTCTAGGCGGGTATCTCAATCTGGGCTGTGTATTATCACATCATTGAGGTAGGTGGTGGCATAATTAGCATATGGGCATAGTCACTTGTTCATATGCCACTGAAAGGTTGTGGGAGCCCCACATAACCCAAATGGGAGAATGGTATACTGGTATTGTCCCTTGGGCATAGAGAAGGAGGTCTTCTTTTTGACTTCCTTGGCCAGCGGGATTTGCCAATAACCTTTGATAGTTTGCTTCCCTGTTCTTTTTTGCCACCAGCTTCTAGCCCAGATTGGGTTTTTAATAGGGCTGGAACAGCCTTTGCTTAATCTAAGGTATGTCTAATTAGTCTGTAATTATCTCTCCCCTCCTGCACCCCCTTTCCCAGGAAAAATGGCATTTACCATCCTGAGGTTTATATATCTGTCTTCAATATTTATATATTGGTCTGTATCAATTGTATTGCAATGAAAAGGTTTGGCCTAACATTTGTAGAACTATACTTTAGCATGTTGCTCTAAATTGATTCTTTCTCCTGTAATTGGATTTCAAAGATCATTTCTTAGGTTAGAAGGGGACCAAAAATGTACCATTTCTTAACAGTGTTGCTTGAGAACTTGAAAAGTTTGCATACTCTTGGCATTTGTAAGCAAGTTAACTGGGGAATCATTTGCAAGCAGGTGCATTCTCTATCCCTGACTTAAGATCTGACAGCATCCACTCAGGTTTTCTGTTGTTTGTCTGTAGCTTTTACTAGGAAGGCTAAAGACATTGGGAATAGCATATTGAACCCAAATAACCTTTCAACCCCACCTCAGATTCAGCTAGTCCCAAACACTGTGATATTGGAAATCAGGATCCAGGGTCTCAGGTCTGTCTTCACTTCTAGAACAGCTCCCATTTATTGGCATAGGGTGGATCTGGGTCTGACACAGAGGCTTGTTCACAGTCACACAGGGAAAAGGAAAGAAACTCAGCATCTCTCAATCATAGAGCAGTGTCCAAGCTTCAGGAACAGCCTGCCAGTGGATTTTGTTGGATTGTCTCCTACACCAGAACTCTCCATGACACTGTGGAGAGCAAAGATAGCAAGGAGCCAGTTATAGGGGTTTGATCATCTGGCTTGTTCCCCTCCATCCCTGCATTTAATTCAGATTTGGCAGCATTTGTGAGCACTCTGTGCAGGTTTATAAAGCAACAGAAGGAGGGTATTTTGGAGAGAGTCAGGCCCATCATCCAATGGGATTCTGTGTTCCACCTAAATGGGAAAAGCAATGCAAGGATTTCCAAACGCTGTTAATCCTTGGAGGCTGCTGGGTGCTATAGACAGCACACAGCTTCCATTCACCTCACGCTATTCATCTGCACTGATAAGTAAAGTTATTCCTGATACTTTTGCTGTGACTCCAGCCTGCCATTGACGTCCTTTCCAATGTGAAACTCTAGGGCAGAAATCATAAGATAAATAGCTGTTATAGGCATCCCATTCAGCTGGCCGTGAACATAGAGAAGCTTTGTGACCTAATTGGTAAAGCAGTGGACAAGCACATGGGGATTAATCCTTGTTGCTATTAGAAGACATTGTAAGCATAGCTGTCACTTTACATCACTGTCCCTTGGTTTTCTTCTTTTCCATCTCATTCCTACTGAGTCAAAGTATTATAGAAAAGGATTTTTATTTTGTTAACATTTGCACATAGAGCAGCACTCAGGATGCTTCCATGGACCTTTGAAGAGTTGCTACAAGATCTTTGGCATGAGGAGAAATGGCTAATCTGGATTCTATCATTTTATAGAGAGAGTTGGGACTATATTTTCCAATGGACATTTCTTTGCATTTATCAATATTCAGGTTCATCTGCCTTTTTATTGCCCTGTCTCCCATTTTTTTTTTTCTTTTTAATCTCTTGCAACTGTTCACATTTGACTTTGGACTCAACAGTTTTCAGATGTTGTAGAGTTTTCGTTCATTTTTTTCATCATCCTTTTTGTAGATCTATTGTGAATTTGCTGCATGGAGTTGGTCCCACTGGGGGAACACTGCTATTTGCATGGGGAGTTTTTGAGGTTGCTGAGAAGAAGGCAGCTTCAAATATCCAGCCTTCCACCTCCCTGATGCAGCTCCTGCTACTGAGGCAGGGGACAGAAAGTGACACCAGCGGTGGTTCTGGGTCCCTTGCCAGGGTTTGATTCCTCCTCCAGTGGTGGCCACCTTCTGCGTACCCAGTGAGGCAGGAGCAGGCCCCCACTGGGACCCAGGGCCATCAAAGCAGATCCTGGCCAGGGCTCACTCCTGCCTGAGCAAGGAGACAGAGAGCAGCCAATCAAGAGAGGCAATGCCTATCCCCATCTTTTATAAACTGTGGCCCTGACTATTTCCTTTTCCCCACTCTAAAAACTGACCATTTATTCCTACCTTTTGTTTCCTGTATTTAATCAGCTGATGATCCAGAAAAGGATTTTCCCCCTTATCTCATGACAGCTTCCTTTCCTTGAGAGCATTTGGTGAGGGAAGTTCAGAAGGGTAGCTGTGTTTATCTAGATCCAAAGGGGTATCCTTGTTAGACTAGTTCAGTAAAACAAACAAATCTGTTAGTCTTCAAGTGCCACAGGACATTTTGTTTGTTTGTTTGTGTTAATCTACTTCAGCAAAACAAGCTAAGAGTCATGGGATAATGAAATTTGCAGGTCAATAAGGTGGCACAAGACTGCTCGTTTCCTCTGTTTAGCGACTTTGTCAAAGGCTTTCTAAAAATAAAAGTAGAGTATATCCACTGGATCAACTTAGTCCACAAGCATGTTGAGATTCCAGAAGGTTGGTGAGGCATGATTTCTCCCCTCCCAAAATTGTGTTTATTTATGTGCCTGATAATTGTGTTCAGTAGAGCAGTTTCAACCAATTTGTCTAGAAATGAGGTTAAGGGTACCAGACTGCAGTTGCTGAGATTGCTTCTGGAAATGGTTTTAAGAACTGGACTTTCATTAGCTATCTTCCACTCATCAGGTACAAAAGTTACATCCTGTTAGGGTAAAAGTATGTATCATAAGTCTGAGATGGGTTTCTGAGGCTCTGGGCCTTCCTGAAAATCAAAATCTGTGACCTCCACCTTATCAAAGAACAAAGGTATATTGTATTCCTTTTATCTTGTCAGTTTCCAAAGGGATAGCCGTGTTAGTCTAGTCCAGTAAAAAAACAACAAGCAGTTGTGTGGCAAAGTGCCACACAACTGCTTGTTGTATTCCTTTTGGCTGTCTGCAATTAGGTGAGTTTTTCTTTCTTACTGAGAAAAGATAAGGGATACAGTTGCAATGTTTTAAGGCTCAGTGAAGGTGGGATGTGTGAAAGCAGAAATGAGAGAAGGCTCTGAATCATCTTCTAAACATGTACCAGAGTAAGGCCAAATAAATGGCTGGGAAAGAAAGGTAGAGGTGAAAAAGAAACATAAATAGAGAGTCATGATGTGACCATGGCCAAGATGTGATACTTCTCCCTGCCCTTTCCATAGGATCCTAAAGGTGTTTTTTGTGCCAGGCTCAACCAACTCCAAAAAAGTATGACAATATAATGAAATGGGTAGTACCACAAAGGGAGCTATAGGCATAAATAAGTCTATCAAGAAGACTAAGGTATAGGGTGATGGGATAGCAAGAGGGAAATAATGGGGGGGGGATCAGTTCACCCTACCACTCACTCACCAGCACCATGTACCCTACGACTGTCCCCCTATCCCCATCACCTCCTAACGCTCAGCACCTGCCTCCTCACCCGCAATATATCGTGGCTTTTGCCTCTCACCCCTTCATGGCTCTCTCTGGCGCCTCATGCCTGCATCACCCTGAGTACCTTCCCCCAGCTTCTGCAGAGCCCACAGCAACAGCTTTTTCACTTGGATGCTCATCCCCTCAGCTTCTTCGATAACTTTGCCCCTACCCACTCCCCTGCACCTGCAGCAGCAATACCCCAGTTCCCTAACAGTCGAGAGAGTTCAATCTTAATGCAGAACCCATAACAGTTGAAAGTGTTTGATCATTCATTATTTTATTTCACCTATGCATAAGTAATTCATGGAAATCCCAGCCACCAGCAGCTGTTGCTTAGGACACCAGGGGATTCATCAAAGGTATGGGATGTTTATTCATGTGAAATAAACACACCCAGATTTGCTCAGGAAGAGCACAAATGTAGAGTTTCGATCTCTTTAATTTCCAGAGGGTGACCTTCTGATCCCATCTTGTGGCTCAGAAAGAGGAAGGAAGGTCATGTGTGTGAGACAAGACACTAGAATTAAGGAAACTTTTAACTCCAAAATGTGGCACACACTCCAGAGTGACATTGGGTCTTGAATTGCAGATCAATGCCCAAACCACAGAAGCAGCCTGCCTCCTAGATGTTTCCATTCCTGAGCTCCCCACTGTACTATGGAGAAAGGGGATAGCAAGGAGCCATTTACAGGGGTTTAATTCTCTGGCCAGTTCCCCACAAGCCTCAGTGTAGAGGAGAGCACTGGGGGACTGAACCAACCTCTACCTATGTATTATGCAATAAAAGTGCAGAGCATCACCTTGCTGAATTCTTGAGGATGGAAACAACCCCAGCCTGCTCTTGTTGTCTAAAGAGCTGTGCAGACGCACTGCTGTCCTCTGCAAGATCCTTGCAATGACTTTCTTTAGCCCTGAAGATTTAACACAAGATTTCCCTGTTCAGCCTTGTATTTGCAAAGCAAATCATAGGTTCTTTTAGTATCTCTCTCACACATATTCATCCTTTCCTCAGGAGCTCAATAACCTTCTTGTAGGGCCCTAAGTTTTCTCAGTCTTGCCACAGCTGACTCCTTAGTAGCTCAGTAATCCCCCCCCCCCCAGTGAGAGAGGGCCTCCATCTTTCTCTTGCTGGTGTCTCCCATGTTCTGAGAAATGAGGCAGCTGGCCGTGCCTCCCATCACTTTTGTGGGTTGTCAGGGTGTGAAGGGAGCCAAGCCCTGCACTACACCTCAAAGCCATTGTCTCAGGCTCTCAGAGAAATAGCTGCCTGAGATTTCCAAAACATTAATTAAGCCTAGATTGCATCATCTTCCTCCATCCCTGTAGATTAGGGGTCTCAAACACACAGCCCATGGGCCACATGTGGCCTCTAAAGCTATTGCCTGTAGCCCGCAATGACACTATTTTTACCAATATTTGCAATATTGCTATATGAAAATGTTTGAGTGGTGTGGCCCTTGGGATAAAATACTAGTCCTCATGCAGCCCTCATGATGATTTGAGTTTGAGACCCCTGCTGTAGATGCACAAGAGAGGAATCAGTCAGTGCCAAAAGTTCAAGCAACCTTAAAGGTTGATTGACCCCATGCCATCAGCATCAACTCTTATTCCTCAGGAGGGGCCAAAATTGCAACTCCAAAAGAGCTCTTCAACTTTTCTTATTATCTTGGGGCTTTTTAAGCAGAGATGGGAGAGTGACAAGCCACGTGAAATAGACCAAAACATCCACGCTCCTTCTCTGCACTCACTGGATCCACAGAAATTCTGACATTTGAGCTGACATTGCTACTGATATTTATGAGTTAAGATCCATCCAATCACCTGGTTTTACAAAAAACAGTTTGTAAATGCAGCTTCGCCCCATTAACTCAGCATGATGTTCTCTCTTAACGGTTCTCAAGAGAGTTCATTTCCCATGTCAATAGCACTGATCTGCTTTTTCACCTTGAACATTTGAACACTTGAACATTTGGATTATTCTGCCACGAATGGATTTGGTTTTCACACAGTACACAATTGGGTTCATAAGAGGGAGGATCAGGAAATAGACTTTGCCCACAATATTCTGAACCAAGGGAGAAGTGTTCGCCTCAAATCTGTGTATCACTATGAGGGAAATAGCAGGCATATAGTAAAGGAGAACAACACAGACATGGGAGACGCAGGTGTCCAATGGCTTGAGGCGCTCCTTGTGGGATGCGATGCTGAACACTGCTTTGAGGATCATCACATAAGACAGGAGAATGAGCAGAGAGTCAAAGCCTAGTGAAGAGACTGTTAAAAAGAAGCCATAGATGATGTTGACTCGGATATCAGAACAAGCCAACTTCATGACCTCAGGGTGAAGACAGTAGGAATGGGAGAGGACGTTGTCTTTACAATATCGGTGCTGTTTGAGGAGAATGGGGAGTGGGAATGTTAGGACTACACCCCTTAACAGAGACATGAGCCCCATTTTGGCTATTCTGGGTTGGGTTAAAATGGAAGAATATCTCAGTGGGTTACAGATGGCAATGAAACGGTCAAAGGCCATGCACAGGAGCACAGATGACTGAGTGAATGTGAGCGAGTGAGTGATGAACAGCTGGGTAAAACAGGCATCATGGCTGATTTCCCTAGAGTTAAACCAGAATACAGCCAGTGATGTTGGAAGGCTGGAAATTGATAAGCCAAGGTCTGTGATGGCCAACATGGAAAGGAAAATGTACATGGGCTCATGGAGGCTTGGCTCAGTTTTTATAATGAACAGAATAACTGAATTCCCTACTACTGAACTAAAATGTATTAAACAGTAGGGGATAGAAATCCAGATTTGGACATCTTCCAGCCCAGGTATTCCGGTGAGAATGAACACTGCAGGATGGAATTTGGTGTCATTGACAGCTGACATTATGTACCGGATAAGTCCGAGGAGTTTTGTATGTTATTTCCTGAAAGGGAAAATAAGAGAACATTAGATGATTTTCACAAGAGATTGTTCTGTCATCAGTGCAGGACTCTTTGGAATCATAGAATTATAGACCTGGAAGGGACCATGAGAGATCATCAAGTCCAGTGTCCTGCACTCATAGCAGGGCCAAGTACACTCTTAAATAATCCTGGCACGTGTGCTTCTAACCTGATTTTAGAAATATCCATTGAGGCTATTCCACAGCCTCCATAGGTAATAAGTGTTTGATCACCAAGACACATAGGAATGTTTATCTAATCTACAACTTAAAGCTCCCTTGTTGAAACTGAAACCAGTTGTTTCTCAGCATGTTGCCACAGGTTAAGGAGAATATTTTTTCTTCCTCCTTGTCTTAAAAAGATTTTAGGTATTTACAAAACTGTTGTCATGTTCCTTCTCAGTTTTTTTTTTTAATAAACACCCACAGTTCTTTCAATGTTCCCTTATAAGTCAACTATTCCTGACTTTTAATCATTTTGTGTTGCTCTTCTCTGCACTTTCTCCAATTTGTCCAGATCTTCTATGAAATAAGGTGCCTAGAAATGGATACAATACTTCAGCTGAGACCTAATCAGGGTGTAGTAGAGTAGAATTATTTCTTATGTCTTACTTACAATTCTCCTGTTAATACATCCCATAATGATGTTTGCATTTCTGCAACACTGTTAACTCACATTTACCATGTGATCCACTACAACACCCAGATCCCCTTTTGCAGTTCTCCTTCCTAGGCAGTCATTGCCCATTTTGTATGTGTGAAACTGATCATTCTTTCCTAAGTGGAGTGCTTTGCATTTTTCCATATGCAATTCTATCCTATTTAAATCAGACCATTTCACCAATGTGTCCAATCATTTTGAACAGTGATCCTAGACTCCAAAGCACTTGCAGCGCCTCTCAGTTTGGTATCATGCACAAGGTTTACAAGGGTACTCTCTATACAGTTATCCAAATCAAAGATGAAAATACAGAGAAGAACTGGACCTAGAACTAATCCCTGCATTATCCCACTTGTGAGACCCTTCCACTATGACTGTGAACCATTGATAACTACTCTCTGGAGGTAGGTATCCAGTCAGTCATGCATGTATCATATAGAAGATCCATCTAGACTACATTTCTCTAGTGTCTTAAAGAGATGGTAGTCTGAGATCATCAGTGGCCTTACTAAAGTTTAGATACATCGCATCTACTGTTTCCTCTTAGTCCCGAGTCTTGTTACCCTACCACAGAATGATATCAGGTTGGTTTGACATGATTTGTTCAGCAAAACAAGCTAGGAGTCCTGTTGCACTTAAGGACTAACATTTATTTATTCATTCATTTATTTACTTAAAATATAAATATAAATATAAATATAAATATAAATATAAATATAAATAACAATCTCCCAAGACTTCTTTAAAAAAACCAACCTAATGTACTTGACCAGGTTCTGAGTTGATGAGCACTGACTCAGCAATGCCACTCTAGATGTGCATGTGTTAATTTGATCAAAACTGGCCTCTATTAATTTTCATTTACCTAAATATTCCTATTGATCCACCCTGAGCCCCAAGACTCAGCCGAAGAACAGCTGAAGTACTTTTTATGGACACTATTGATTGAATCCAGAGAGGTCTGGTTTTGTATGGGCTACTCTTTATCCTCATATTACTGTATCGTATCCTCCGACAGAGGTCCTTGAGATATCTGGCAAGTTACAAGCAGATACAGACACTTATTTCATCTCAGCAGGAGAAGGGATTGACATCACAAATAACGAACAGAGCAAACATTAGTTTTATCTCATGCAGTTGAGTGCTCAAGTTACTTCAGCAATGGTCATGTAAGAGTTCACCAGCCTAAATTGCACACAACTACCATTTAATCCCCTTTCCTGCACCTCATCTCTACTCTAGGTTAAAACTCAGAGCAGTGGTTCAGTTGTTTCATGGAGTTTTAGAAAGTCTGAGACAAATTTTGAAGTTACTCTTTTCTGGCCCCTGCATGTAAATGTTAGAAACAATTTGTGGTCAGTTCCTGGGAGACAGTAACATGGAACTGTGAATTGAAGGATAAATTAATAATACAAAACCAGTGCAAGGAGTATTTCAGATACCTCTGCACTACTCAATAGCCTTTGCTTTGAAAGTATTTAAGTGACCCCAGCTTGTTCTTGCAGAGATTTCAACAACTCTGCAGTTGGCTTCCCATGGATTTAAAATTTGGTTTGTAATAATTGGGGTAAGATGGAAATTTTTTCCATTACATTTATAGAACTTCCTGTAACTCACACATATAAATCCATTGTCTCCCCATAGATCTTCCTTCATTGATGACTTTTTTGAAATATAAATCTGAGGGACACAGGTGTTTAGCTCCTCATTTCTTCCATTAATTGCTGCTGCTTCCTCTCAGATCTGTAAGGTCAGGCAGCAGTCTTTTCCTGGAGTGGTACAGGAACTGGGGTCAGCATATACAGACTTAATTCCCTGGGCTCTCATTCTCCAATAAAGTGGCTTTCCACGTTCTCTCATTTGCTAAAATCTTCAAAATTGCAAATACAAGTGGAAATCTTATACTTTGTCTGTGAGAGTTTTAAAATCAGTTTTAAGAACATTTTAATCCAACTACCTGTTATTCAGCTCCAACAGGGGTTTGTAGGAAGCAGATTTCACAGTGAAATGTTTGCGTATTCACTGATATCACCATGCATTTCACAGGTACAAGCTAAATGTGCTGAGCTAGCTCAATTAATCCACAGTAAACAGAACAGCAAGACAGTCTCAGTGACAGAAAGAAATGAGGTGGACATCTGGCACTTGAACAGCGGGGGGGGGGGGCGCAAATAGTTAGGCTGCCTATAACTATGTGGGATTTTATACACCAGGACTGCTGGAGCCGTATTCTAGTCAGGGAACAGTACTATTCATGTGCCTTCTCTAACCTGCTACCACAAAGAGTCACAGCTCTGAGTGCCTGCATCTAGAATAAAGCCAAAGAAGAATTGTTGAAAATATATTGGATGATTGAATTTCTAATACCAAAGAAACATGAGTTGGTTTGGAAATTACTCACAAAAAATCTGTGGGCTCCTCTCTGGACCGGAGAACCCTGAGTCTCTTGAACCTGGCTATACCGAGAAACTGAGCTTTCACACTCAGAGCTCTCTTTGAATCTGAGATATCTGTATATCTGGATGGATCCACCATGAAACAGGAGCACCTGGACTGGAGGGTTCCCCAGCTGTTTAGAGCTGCTTGCACTCCAGCCTGTCCCTGAGTCATGCCCACAGCCCACCTGAATTATATGCCTCTACACAGAACATCTGCCCCATGTGAACAGCTGGCAGCCTTTAAACTTCCTTTTGCATTTGAAGGATGGAAGGAGAGAAACCTGCCAATGTATCCAGTGCCTACAAGAAGGGGAGCAGCTTCCAACAGAGGTCTGCTCCTGAACAGACGAGGAGTTAGCAGAGAGTTTGCACAGGCAGCAGACAGTGTCTGCTCAGATAGCATGCAGCTTGCCTCATGAAGAGTGTTTGCCCATTTCCTTGGGGGCACTTGGCCACCTGGGACCCTCAGCTGATTGGTTCAGTGTGTAAAGCTTTAACCCCATCACTGCCAATGGCAAACTGTGGGAAGCCCAATCAGATGGGATGAGCTGTGATGTTAAAAGACTGAAATGCAACATAATCCCTGCTGCAGTCTGTATTCGAGGCTTGCCGGTGCTATGTGTGGAGCTCAGAGGAGACACCCCCGAGGATGTCCAGCCTCAAAGGCCCAAGTCCATATTTGCATCCTTCTGATGCCTCATGCCACCCCCAGGTTCAGGAGGGGTCCAAGCCCCACTCCTCTGCTGCCCTGGGGAAGAGGCATCTGTACATGTGGGGGGACTTTAAACTGGGGAGACACAAATGCCCCCCCCCCCGTCTGCACTTACCCACCATGCAGTGGCTGCTGGTTCCCTGCAGCAATACTGCAGCTCTGCTCTGACTGGGTCAAAGCAGCCTCAAACACAAAGCAGCCTCAGCCTCCCTCCCCACTCTCCATCTGGTAGGGAAGGGGAGTTGGTTAGCTCTTCAGCACATGGAAGTTGGGGGGCTGTGGTGGACCCCTCAGAATCTCCTGCATCTCTCCCCTAGCACTTAATGTCCATTGCTCCATCATGGCCCCCACTGGGACAGGACAGCCTCATCCTCCCCCTCCTGACAAGGGGAGAAGAGGGGATGGGGGAGTGGATCAACCCTTCATGACACACTAGGGAGGGTGCAGATCCAAGCCCCTCAGCAGCTACTGCATCCCTCTCCCACCCCACTGAAGGGAGCGCTTCCTGTCGACTGACCAGCCTGGCCTCAACTTGGTGAGACTAGTAAAAAGTCAGTTTCAGGAGTATGATTCTCTGACCTGTTCCCCACCATCCCTCAGAAAATGAATCTATGTATTAGAAAGCATCTGTGCCTGGTTTTTTACATGTTTATACAGGTGGAAGGAGGCTGTGGGTGAGTTAGGACCACCATAAAATGAGATATTGCATCTGACCTAAATGGGAGAATCAATGCAAGGATTCCTCAGAGACGTCAACACTGGGTGGCTACTGGTTGCCAAAGACAGAGCGCATCTGCTGTGTGTCCAACCCTATTCATCTGCACTGACTTCAGTAAAGTTACCCACAATACAGTTGCAGGGACTCCCACCTGCCATTTGTCTTAATTCTTGTGGGAAGCTTGAGAGCAGAAATCCTAAGCTAAGTTAAACAGCTGTTCTAAGCACCCCATCCAGCTGTGAATGCATATATAGGAAGTGAAGGAAACACATTGTGTACTCTGAGTTGGGGTGGAGTCCTGCTCAAATTCCAGAGAAGAAGTAATTGCTGATGCCCGGCAGCTCCCTCTTATACTGGATCAGTGGCCTCTCCTGAAGCCTCCTCTGTTTGGCATCCACTTCCAGAGCCCATTTTAATTCTGCCTTTACCAGTGTGGGGCAGACACATTGTCACAGGGACAAAAATCTCACCATAACTGTTTAACTTTACCATCCCATCTGTGACAACCACAGATTCAGTTCCCGCAAAGGTAAAAGCCAGGGTATTGAAAAAAAAAGTCTGAAGGCAGACTCCAAGTTCATGTGGCATTTTGCTATCAGGCATGAAAGATGGGGATTTCAAAAGAGAGGGATCCTGATTTTCCTCTCATTTGCTGCCTGCACATGGCAGGAGCCAGGAGACATGACAAGGAGGGGATTGACTAAACTCCTCCCAAATGAGATATGGACACTGCAAATACTAGGGTCAGTAGAGGGGGAAGCTAGAAGGAGGAAGTGAAGGAAACACATTGTGTACTCTGAGTTGGGATGGAGTCCTGCTCCTTGGATTTATGCATTCTGCATTACACTCCCCCCCCCCAAATAAAAACCTAGTGCTTCTTAGGATATTTCCCACCTTTAGGGTGCACAGAGGATAATATGTGATATCTCTGCATACTGGGCGAGACCTTGGGCCAGTTGCTATTCTGTTATAGAACATGGACGTTTGCTGCTGCTGTCTCTGCCTGGCCTAAAGGTTACAAGAGGAGTGTTATACTTCACTATTAAGCTCTAGGTGAGGAATCACTGAACAGCTGGCCATTTGGCTACGTCCATCGCAGAGCTGTCTAGCTGGGGAAAGGTTTTGGCATTCGTAAGTACACCAGATACTAGATGCAAATATCTGTTATGGTCAGCAAGTGCCCGCGGGTCATGTCTTGCTTTGTCCTGCTTTCACATTCCCAGGCACATGTCTGGCCCTCTCAAAGACTTAATAATAATAATAATACAAAATCTGTTCTAAATTCAGAACCCATGACAGACAAGTGAGCTTGATTTTTTTTTCATATTTTACTTAAACTGCGATGGATTATCACATGGAAATCCCAGCCACCAGCTGATGTTCTTTATGAGATTAGTGGGGTTCAACAAAAGAACAGAACATTTGTAGGTGTGACAAGAAAACACACAGCTCCGTGTGACAGAAGGACCAAAAATAGTTTAATTTTGATCTCTTTAAGTTTCAGGTTGTGACCTTCTGCTCCCATCCTGTGGTTGGGAAGAAGAAGAAGGGTTTTGTGAAGAAGGCAGGGGATGAAGATTAAGGAAAATGAGATGCAGAAGAGCATCCAAACCACATGATAATTCTGCCAGCTATACCAGCTGGATTCTCTGCTGCCCAGAACTGCCCCCTGCACTGTGGAGAGTGGGGATAACAAGATCCCCTTGTGTGGGGTCATATGTATTCTCCAATGCTCAGATTCTCCTTAGTTCTCCAAACCACAGGCTCTCTGTCCTACGGTCCTTTGCTCAGGAATCTCTAGTACACTCTTTGCTTGGGTCTTCATTGGTTCAGGCTGCTGAAGCTATTCTTCTGTTCTAGCTCTTTGGTAGCTGGTTTCCTTACTACTTTACTAACTGCTCCCCCAACGCTAAGCACCCCCTGGGCTGGGCAAATGTAGCCGGTTTTCAACAGCTGCTATGAGCCACGTTCTCAGCAAGGACACAGGAAGCTCTTCCTCCCATGGATCCTGAAGAGTTGCTAACTCTACTGCTATAGGTTTAGGTGATCAGGCCATGACCTGCATTACAAGGCATCAGTTTTAAGTTCTTAAAGAAAGAATTGCTTGAGATTTCCAAAAGTATGAACTATTACCAGGCTAACACCAACCTCCTCTATCCCAATAGGTGCCCCTGCTAGGCCTCAGTCAGCTCCAAAAATCCCAGGAAACTTAAGGAGTTGACTGACTCTAGTGGCCTCTGTAACTAGTGCTGCTGTCATGGATCACACAGCAGCCAAGAGAACTTCTCAGGAAGAACCAGGACTGAGACTACAACACAGCTTTGCAGCTTATATCATGTTCTCTGGATTTTTAACCAGATACAATATAATGCCAGGTCATGGACAATGGGACAGAACATCCATATTTCTTCTCTCTAATGAGGGTCTCAACAGGAATGCTGAGTTTTGAGCTGATTGCTATAGAGATATTTATATAAGAACAGCCCACAAATCTCCTGGCTCCACACAAACACTGTTATGGTGACAATGCTGCTGCCTGATTCTGTCCCATTCACACACTGAACTGTCCTCAGCTGGGGATGGAGATCAGTATCTCATCTTTATTATTACCCAGTACTACCGCTGGAGAATGAACCGACTTCTCAGTTCACAAACTTCCTGAACAAATGGTTTCAGTTTTCATGCTGTACACAATGAGGTTCATGAGGGACAAGATCATCAAGAACACATAACCCAGGACATTCTGAAACAATGTGGAATAGCTCTTTATGAATCTGTATATCAATGATATGCAAATCATGGGCATGTAGTAAAGTATGATGATGAAGACATGGGAGACACAGGTTTTTAAGGCCCTGGCCATTCCACATGGGATGTGAGGCTCAACAATGTTTGTGGCTCATCATATAAGTTAGGAGGATGAACAAGAAGTCAACCTACACTGAAGAGATTGTTATAAAGAAGTGATAGATTATGTTGACTCTGCTATCTAGACAAGGCATCGTCAAGTGATCGTCAGGGTACAAGGAGAAATTTCGAAGGGGATAGATGTGTTACTCTAGTCCAGTAAAAAAAAAAAAAACAACAACAAGGGGTTGTGTGTCACTTTAAGACTAACAGATTTATTTTTTGCATGAGCTTTCGTGGGAGAAGATCCCACTTCCTCAGATGCTTCGAAGATGGGTGAACAATCGCTCCGTAAGAGACTGAATGAGCACAGAGCTGATATCAGAAATCAAAGAACAAAGAAACCAGTTGCTGAGCACTTCCATCTTCCTAATCACTAGATGATGGATTTGTTAATGACTGTCATTAGAGCTGTACCTGGGACATCAAGACTTCAAAGAGAAACAGCTGAACTCGAATTAATATGAAAGCTAAATTCTGTGAAAGCAGGACTTAATCGAGACTATGGGTTCTTTTCCCATCATAAAGGGTAATTTGACTTCAGGCTTCCCATGGTTTGAGCCTGTAAACTGCTCTGATTTGCAGTTACTTTATGACCTGATCCTACGTTTTCAACCCCTTTGCATTTAGTTTCATTCCTTTCTGTAAGTTCACCCATCTTCAAAGCATCTGAGGAAGTGGGATCTTCTCCCATGAAAGCTCATGCAAAAAATAAATTTGTTAGTCTTAAAGTGCCACACAACTCCTTGTTGTTTTTTTAAAGGGAGAAAGAATGGGAGAGGACATTGGTTATATAGTATTGTGTTGTCTCTGGACTATGGGGAATGTGAATCTTAGAAATACCCCTTCTAGTGGAGACACCAGTCCCATCATGACTATTCTTGGTAAAGCTGAGATGGTACCATGTCTCAGCAGTAACAACAAGTAACAACGAAGTGGTAAAGGCCATCGAGAAGAGCACTTCTTCAAAACAGAAGCCAGCACAGGACCAAGCATGTGGCAGAGAAAGCAAGGTAGGTGTGAGAAAGACACATATATAAAGGCCAGGAAGTGACCATGGCCAAGATATGACACTACTCACTGCCTTGCCCATGGGGTACAGTAGCAAGCTGTGCCCTGCAGCTGCCCTTGACCCCCAGCACCTTGTGGGGCCTGGCAGCTCCTGTCTGGAAGATCAGTGCCCAAACCACAGACCCAGCCTGTCTATTGCACCAGCTGCATTTTCTTCTGTCCCAGCCATCCCCACTGCACTGTGGAGATTGGGGCTAGCAAGGAGCCTTGGGGCCTGGACGACCATGCAGGACCCCACTCTGTGCACAGGCCAACCCTCGTCCCTGTCCAGATGACAGTGATGGTTGATTGGCCTTGCGACCTGGGCCAGACCAGTTGGTCCGGGGGGTGGGAGTGAGGTGTGCTATGGCCTTGGGCCTCAAGGCAATGACCACCCAACCCCTAGGAAATGGTGATGGTGGCCAGGGTCCCAAGTGGGGAGAAATGGGGTCATAGATGGTGGTGTCCCACAGTGGGCAGGTTTGGATCTGAAATCTAGGAGCTCTCAGAAGTGGGCAGTCCAGGGACCCAGGACTTCTTAATCTGGCCTTGATTATCAGAGCATGTGCCTGCTTTATCCCCCTAACTCAAAGGGCCTGCCATAGTAGCCACAGCCCACTGGATCCGCTGAAAGGGTTCATTGTACAAAGTGGAGGGAGCTGGGAAGGGTTCTTGGAATAGCTGGTGAAGCACAGAATTAGCAGGAAGTTTAAACCTTTCCTCACCCTACATTAGACACTCTCAGTGCAAGCTTTATTAATGTTAAGAGGAAAAGGCAGTCAAAAAGCCCCCAATTTCTCATGGGAATCCAAGCAGATGTACATGGACAGGGCAATGGCTACTGAATTTTTAGTGGAAACAGATCAATTGTTTATGAAAACACATCCTCAAACATTTTAGTTTGGATCACAGTTTTTCCCTGGGTGGTGGCTCTGAATGCTCTGATTTCCAGCCCAGCTCTAGCTCAGATCTTGAGTTTCTGACACTTTGGTTCCCTCTCGTCACCCTGAGGTGGGTGGGGTAATTGCAGACACCTCCTCTGCTACCCTCATGCAGGAGCAGTCAGGACAAATCTTAATGTATTGCAACACAGTGTATGCCATGGCAATGACACTCCCTTGGAGACTTGCAAAGCCACCCACTTTATCATAGCTTGTTGGATTTGATTTTCTTTACTGATACAAATAATGCTACAATTCCTGAGTGCACAGAGTAGGCAGAATGACCACAGATGGAAACCATGCAGATATGGGCTGGTTCCAGAGCCAGGAATCCAAGCAAGATGAAGGAGGAAGCACTGAAGATGACTTGGGTATACAGTGAATCTATTGTCCAGCTGCCTTTATAGGAGACTGGAATGAAAATGATTCTCACTATTGATGTCACATGGAGTGTGATCAGACTCAGTCCCTCAGTGTCCTCAGGGGCTAGACCATCTGTGAGCATTTCCCAGTACCATCCAGAAGTAATGGCAGCTGTAGGCCTTCATATTGGAACATCAGGTCACAGGGCTATGGCTTACAAGAATTTGTTGAGAGACAGAGGACACATTCCTGTTTCTCTTGTTCACTGCCAAGAGGCACTTGGCATTATTCCCAAGAGGAAATCTAAGACTCAAAAGGGTGAAGGTAAATATTTTTCATGGTCCATGACCTATGTGATGTCAGGCTTTCTGCATCCATATTCAATGACATGACATTTCCGATAAGGAGGAAGCACAGCAAATGTGGAAGGCGCCCACTGTGGCTTAACAGAGAGCTCTGCACTGAGCTGAAGCATAAAAAGGAAGCTTACAGGAAGTGGAAGCTAGGACAGATGACTAAGGAGGCATATAAAGACATTGCTCGGGACTGCAGGGATAAAATCAGAAAGGCCAAAGGACAAATGGAGTTGCGCCTAGCAAGGGATGTGAAGGATAACAGAAAGGGGTTCTACAAGTATATCAATAACAAGAAGAGGATCAGGGATGGTGTAGGTCCCTTACTGAATGGGGCAGGCATCCTCGTGACAGAGGATGAGGAAAAAGCTGAAGTGCTCAATGCTTTTTTTTACTTCAGTTTTCACAAGCAAGGTCAGCTCCCAGCCCACTACACTAGGTACGGGGGACTGGGGAGAAGAAGAGAGGCCCTAGGTGACAGAAGGTCAGGTTAGGGACTGCTTAAAGAAACTAGATGTGCACAAGTCCATGGGGCTGGATGAACTGCATCCGAGGGTGCTGAGGGAGCTGGCTGATGAGATAGCAGTACCGTTGGCCATTATCTCTGAAAACTCGTGGCAAACAGGGGAGGTGCCGGAGGACTGGAAAAAAGCAAATATAGTACCTATCTTCAAGAAAGGCAAAAAGGAGGATCCAGGGAATTACAGACCTCTCAGCCTCACCTCAATCCCTGGAAAAATCATGGAGCAGCTTCTCAAAGAATCCATCCTGAAACACTTGGAGGAACGTAGAGTAATCAGGAACAGTCAGCATGGATTTACCAAGGGTAAATCATACCTGACCAACCTCATCGCCTTCTATGATGAGATGACTGGATTTGTGGATGCGGGAAGAGCCGTTGATGTGATATACCTTGACTTTAGCAAGGCTTTTGATACAGTTTCCCACAGCATTCTCATTGGCAAGTTAAGGAAGTATGGGTTAGATGCGTGGACTGTCAGGTGGATAGAAAACTGGCTAGATCAATGGTTTCAGCGTGTAGGAATCAATGGCTCCATGTCAAGTTGGCAAGCAGTAACAAGTGGTGTGCCCCAGGGGTCGGTCCTGGGGCCAGTTCTGTTCAATGTTTTCATTAATGATCTGGATGATGGGATAGATTGCACACTTAGTAAGTTTGCAGATGATACCAAACTGGGGGGGAACGGTAGACACCCTAGAGGGCAGGGACAGGATTCAGGGAGACCTAGACAAATTGGAGCAGTGGGCCAAGAGGAATCTCATGAGGTTCAACAAGGACAAGTGTAAAATCCTGCACTTGGGACGAAAAAACCCCATGTACTGCTACAGGCTGGGGAGTGATCAGCTAAATAGCAGCACTGGAGAAAAGGACCTGGGGGTCATGGTGGATGGGAAGCTGGATATGAGTCAGCAGTGTGCTCTTGCTGCCAGAAAGGCCAATGACATACTGGGCTGCATCAGAAGAAGTGTTACCAGCAGATCGAGGGATGTGATCATTCCCCTCTATTCTGCACTAGTGAGGCCACATCTGGAATACTGTGTCCAGTTTTGGGCTCCCCACTACAAAAAGGACAGGGACAAATTAGAGAGAGTCCAGAGGAGGGCAACCAAAATGATCAAAGGGCTGGAGCACAAGCCCTATGAAGAAAGACTGAAGGAACTAGGCTTATTTAGCCTGCAGAAGAGAAGACTGAGGGGGGATTTGATAGCAACCTTCAACTACTTGAAGGGTTGCTCCAAGGAGGATGGAGCTCGACTGTTCTCGGTAGTAACAGAGGGCAGAACGAGAAGCAATGGTTTCAAGTTACAGCTGGGGCGGTCCAGGCTGGATATTAGGAAAAACTTCCTTACTAGGTGAGTGGTGAAGCATTGGAATAAGCTGCCTAGGGAGGTGGTGGAATCTCCATCTCTGGAGGTGTTCAAGGCCCAGCTGGACAAATCCCTGACTGGGATGATCTAATGGGAGTGGTCCTGCTTTTTTTGGCAGGGGGTTGGACTAGATGACCTATGAGGTCCCTTCCAACCCTATGATGCTATGATTCTATGACATCCAGAAATGTCTGTCACAGTCATCTCTAGTGACTGGAAAACATCTATACAAGACAAAGCATAGGGCAGAAAACTTTACTGAGCAAATCCAGGGACTGAGCCCAACGACTTATGATTTAAGTAGGCCACGTCTTTGAAAGCAGGCCTGTAGAATTGCCAGCCCGATTCAGATAGCATGGGTCACACCTCAAATATCATGGGATGTGTGTTAAGTAACCAGCTTGAAAAGTACACTTATTTGTGGAACTTTTACATTTTCCTCAGGTTTTGGAGACTCTATGGCTATGTCTACACGGGGAGTGCTTGTTTTGAAACAACACGTTTCGAAACAAGCTGTTTCGAAATAATATGTTATTTCGAAACAACTTATTTCGCTGGACAAAAACCATGTCCGCGAAATAAGGGAGTGAAATAGCAGGTCCACAGTGTGGTTTGCTTCTTTCGAAATGGCCGTGCGTCGTGTGGCCATGGCACTCCTTATTTCGAAACAACCTCTGTTGTTTCGAAATAAGGAGTGTGTGTGGACATACCCTATGTTTTCTGCTTTGTGTTTTATGATTCCTCTGTGACTTACATGGGGGAAAAATATTCTGAGCAAATTGAAAATGGATATTCCCCAGTAGCCTCCTGATCCCAGAAGTTAGAGCTTCAAGAAAAAGAGGAGATAGTGCAACATCCAGGGCTGGATTAACTGGCCTGGGAACCCAGGGCTGCCCCCCACAGCAGTGCCCTCTCCTGCCTTGGACCCCCCCCATGAGGCCCCTTCACTGCATGGGCTGGCACCAGCCCCATTGCTGGGGGGGAAACTGTAACCAGAAAGTGCTCCCACCCCAACCCCACTCTCATCAGACTACATATTGGATGCTGATGGTCACACAGGCCATCAGTGTCAGAGACACCGTTCCTGTGGTCTGTGGGACACAGAGCCTTGTGTTGTCAGTACAGCATCACCCCATGGCAGCCATACTTAACAAGCACTCATTTACCGATCCCTTAACTCCTGAGGCAAAGGCATAGCATGTCCTCCTCATGTGCCGGTATGAGACAGGCACATACAGGGGAAACAAGAACATGCACTTTCATGAATCAACCCTAACATCGGTTTCCCGCTGCTAGTCACTTACTGCCCCCAACAAACCCTCCACCACAAATCCAGCTACCTCCAAGCATGGAGATGCTGGGAATTGGGGTCCCAGGTCTCAGATCTGTCTCTGTCTCTAGAGCAGCTCTCATTCTTCCTGAATTTGGTGGGGGATCAGTGTTAGACACAACGGCTTACCCACAATAACACAAGGGAAGGGAACAGAGTTGACAGTACAGGACTAGACTACCGGCTGCAATGGATGGATTCTCTACTTCCCCAGCAATGACCCCCGTGTTGTGGGGATAGCATGGAAGTGATTCTAAGAGTTTGATTTGCTGGCCTCTGACCCATCAATCTCACTGGAGTGTTGTTTTCAGGTACTGAGGCACCACCTATTCATTACACCTTCAAAGTGTACAGCAGATCTGGTAAAGCTCCTGAAGACATGGACCACCCTATCCTCCTCTTGCACTCACAAAAGTACTCTGAAGGCACCCTGAACTTTCCTGCAAGCCCCTTGCAATAACCAACTGTCACCACAGAAGACTTAAAACAAGACCTCCCTGTGGCTATGTCTACATTACTAAACATATTTCAAAATAGTTATTTTGAAATAACTACTTTGAATTTATTTTAAAATAGGAGTCTAGTGAAAATTCTCTATTGCAAAATAAGGCAGGAATTATTATTTTGAAATAGAAAGTCTTTACTAAAATCTGTATTTTGAAATTAGGGAAGGCAGGAAAAAGTATAGGGCCTTTATTTTGAAAAAAAAAAGCCAATTCTGTGGCTTGGAATGGCTTTATTTCAAAATAACTATTTTGAAAGAATTGTGTTTTTGGAATAAAAGCAGGTTGAGTTATTTTGAAATAGCACCCCCCCCAAAAAAAATTACAAAGCACTTATTTTGAAATAACAAAATGCCTGCATGGACAGGTGTTTTTTTTTTTTTTCTTTTTCCAAATGAAGTCTCCTTCTTTCAAAAAAATGTCTTCAGTGCAGACATACCCTGTGTGGGTTCATATTTGTTCCCCAAACACAGGCTATCTTAGCTTTCCCTTGCACATTTTTTTTTCTCAAGGCCACAAAGACTTTTTTTCCCTTGGGATCTAAGTTTGTTCAGTCTCATCACAGCTGCCCTCCCTGTAGCTCAGTTCCTTCCACAGTGGCCGGAGGGAGGGCAGCCATCCTTCATTTTCTAGTGTCACCCATGTTCTGAGAGATGACACAAATGGTTCTGCCTCTCATGGCTCGTATGAATTAGCAGTTTGTGAAAGGAGCCAGCCAGGCCCTGCCCTACAAAGTCCTGCTCTCAGGCCCTTAAAAAAGCAGCTGTCTATGATTTCCCGAAACATTACTTAACCCCAACTGGGACTATCTTCCCATATTCCAGTAGATGTTTCCCAGAGGCCTCAGTCAGCAACAAAATTCCCAGAAACACAAGAGAGTTTGATGGACCCAGCTGGCCTCCAAATTTGGTGCCACTTTCACGTATCACAGATAACTCTGTGGGCTCACAAAAGGCCAAGACTGCAATAGTAAAACAGCTCAGCAGTTTTTTTTTAATGCTGCCTGTGTGTTTAATCACGTCCTGCAAAAGAGGCAAGAACATCCATGTTCCTTTTCTGTCTTGACTGTATCCACAGGAATTCTGAGCTGACACCGATACAGTTCATTACGAGATGAGATCAAACCGATCACCTGGCTCTGAAAAAGCCCAATCATTTTGTAAATGCTGTTCTCAGCCTCAGAACCATGTTCCCAGTGCAATGTTCTCTATTAGCAGTTCTTGAAAGATCAGTAGCTCATCTCCCATATAACCAGCACTGACCCCCACCCCATGTCATCATTCACTTGATGAATACACGGATTATTCTTGAACGGATGGATTTGGTTTTCACACTATATACAATCGGGTTCGTCAGAGGGATAATCAGCGAATAGACCTTGCTCACAACATTTTAAAGCAAAGGAGTTGAGCTGTCCCCAAATCTGTGTAACACTATGAGGAAAATTGCTGGCACATAATAAATCAAGACTCTAACTGCTCCTGCGGGTTGCAGTGAGTGAAGGGAGCCAGGTCCTACAAGTCTGATGCTGCTAAAGAAACAGCCACCTGGGATTTCCCAAAACATGAACAAATCCCAACCAAAACCATCCTCTTGTATCCCAGTAGTTGCCACTCTCATGCTCTGATCAGCTGACAGTCCAAAGAACCTTAAATATTTGACTGACTTCATTACCCTTCACAGCTTGGGGTACACTAATGGATAGCAGAGCAATCAGAGAGATAAAGGGTAGCCAGCACTGCAACTGCAAAATAGCTCTGCAGCTTATCTCATGACCAGAGACAGGAGAATGACAGGTCATGAACAATATGAAAGGGAATCCACATTCGTTCTATGACCTGACTATATCCACAGGATTCTGGGCTATGAGCTGAGATCCTTATAGCTCATTATGAGATAAGATCAAAATGGACCTCTGGCTCTACACAACCATAGTCACTTCATAAATGCTGCTGTTAGTATCAGTCCCATTCCCCTTGTGTGATGTCCTATCTAGAGCTGTTGAGAAATATCAGTATTTGCTTTCTGTGTCAGCAGCACTGATCACACAAGTCACATTTCCCTTCTGGAAGCTCCTGATTATCCTCCCACGAATGGATTTGGTTTTCACACTGTACACAATTGGATTCATCAGAGGCACGGCCAGTGAATGGATGATGCCCACGATATTCAGAACCAAAGGAGAAGTGTTCTGACTGAATCTGTGCATCACTATGAGGGAAATTGATGGCATATAATAAAGCAGAACGACACAGATGTGGGAGACACAGGTGTCCAAGGGCTTGAGACGCTCCTTGTGCGATGTAATGTTTAACACTGCTTTCAGGATCAGCACATAAGACAAGAGGATGAGAAAAGAGTCCAAGCCAAGTGAAGAGACTGTTAAAAAGAAGCCATAGATGATGTTGACTTTGATATCAGAACA
>ML682184.1:0-16774 GCA_007922195.1 Podocnemis expansa | reverse complement strand
AGCAGGATATCATTCTGTTCTCAGTATAGGACTTCCAGGAGCCCAACTATAGAAAATCCATAAAACCATGATCCTGTATTTACATCCCCAAATCAGAGAATCAGATCTGTGTCCCAGGTGGTAACCGCATGACCAGCGTGAGATATTTCTGAGGAAGTTGGAAGAAACCCTTTAGAGAGAAATAGGAGATAACCTGCAGCTGCGGAAATTCTTCTCCTGAGTCTGGGGAATTTCTTGTCCTGAGAGACACTAGTTAGACAAATTTCTTGGTGTCAGTCAAGTATGTTGTTAGATCTCCCAAATCTTCTGAAAAAAAAATCCTTACTGTAATGATCTTGAGGGTTCATTAAGGATGATACCACTGAATGAGTAAGGAATAGAACTTTAATCATATAGACAGGTATCCAGGTGTGTACCTGGAAGCAGCCATGTTAAATTATCTTTGGGGCACGTCTTCCAATTTGCAGAACAATGGCCCATGCTATCGAGTGTCTCTAAATTCACAACCTTCTACAAGCATATCACTACATCTTCCCCCCTAAGGAAAAGAAGTAAACAGTTAGATACATATAAGAGCTAGCTAATAATACATGCACTAACATCTAACAACACATAACAGCTATCTAAAAAAAAAAAAAAAAACCAACAACAAACACCACCAACAAAAAAAAAAAAAAACATGCAGAAGGACAGTCCATAAACCCAGGATATGAACTAGCTAGAGAAGAGAGGTTACTAGCACATCACTCTCAAGTGAGTCTTTACCACCCACTTCCCTTACATATCCTAGCAAGTCTCTATGAGTCTTTCTGGACATTTGATGACTCGATTAGATCTTCTCAGTACTGGTCCTTTGTCCAGGTCTGAATTCTCTTGTTCCCTGATGGTGTCATTACCATGTGTTGAAGATATTGGATCAGTCAGGGGAGGCATGCCAGAATCTATCTCAACTTCCACGGTGTTGGAACTTTCTGGAATAAGTCATAGATCCTGTCGATTACGTCAAAATGTGTCCCCTTGATCTGTGTGGACCACGTAAGACCGTGGATGCAGCTGTTTTTTAATAGTACCTTTTGTCCCCAGGTATTAGAAGAGTGATTCCTCAGGCACACTCTATCGCCTGGGTTAAGGGGTGGAAGATCACGAGCCCTTCTACCAAAATAATATTTCTGCTTCCACTTTTGGTTTTCTTTCATCTTCCCAACATTAGCATTGTTCTTAGATTGCAGCAATTTATCAGTAATAGGTAAATTAGATCTGATCCTTCTTCCCATTAACAGCTGAGCTGGAGAAAAGCCATTCTCCAGGGGTGTACTTCGGTAGACCAGCAATGCTGTATACAGATCACCTCCACTTTCAAAGTCTTTTTCATCAGGTTCTTTACTGTCTGTATAGACCTTTGCACTAGTCCGTTTGATTGGCGATAATTGGGACTGGAGGTTTCATGTGATGAAAATCCCAATCTAAGGCAAACTGCCTGAATTCTGCACTTGAAAATTGTGGCCCATTGTCACTGAAGACCTCGTCAGGAATTCCATGTCTGGAGAAAATTCCTTTCATGCCAGTGATCACTGAATTACTATTAGTACTGTTCAGTGTACAAATTTCTGGATATAAAGATTAATAATCAGTGACTATTAAGTAATCCTTGGAATGCAAGACAAATAAATCCACACAGACCTTCTCATAAGGTCTCTGTGGAAGAGGATGGGATCTCAGTGTCTCTGCCTGTTGGCATGGCCTGTATTTCAAGCATGAAAAGCAGTTTTTTACCACATAAGTAATGTGATTGATCTCCGGCCAATACATGACCTCTCGTGCTCGTTCTTTGCACTTCTCAATTCCTAAGTGACCTTCATGAATCTTCTGTAACATTTCTTTTTGGAGGCTCCGTGGTATTACAACCTTACCACCTTTGAAAATCACCCCATCTACCACAGTCAGTTCATGCCTACAGTTCCAATAGTCTCTTATACTTAGAGAGCAACTGCTTATTATTTCAGGTCATCCTTTAATTATCACCTCTTTGAGGATTCCCAACAATTCATCTTTCTCAGTCTCTTCTCTTATGCGTTGCAGTCTTCTGTTAGTTTATGGGATTTGCGCTCACAATCATATCTACATAGGCTTGCACTTCTGTTTCCAGTGTCTTCTCAGGTACCATGATTGCTACTGCTTTGGAAAGTGCATCTGCAGTGAACATAAATTTGCCTGGTGTGTAGGTCACCAATAAATTGTAATTCTGAAATTTGATCATCATTCTTTGAATTCTCAAGGTACAGTCATTTAGTGGTTTGTTAAATATTGCAATCAAGGGCTTGTGATCTGTTTTAACTTCCATTCTCTGTCCATAAATATACTGATTGAATATCTCACAGGCAAGATTCCTAAAAGCTCCTTCTCAATCTGTGCATATCTAGTCTCTGCATCAGTCAGTGATTTGGATGCATATGCCACAGGTTTCGAGCAATGTTCATGTTTTTGTAAAATCACGGCACCCAACCCTGACTGTGATGCATCCGCTGAAATTTTAACGGGCTTCTCTGGAGCAAAACATTTCAATACTGGTTCCTGTATCAAGTCTTGTTTTAAACTTCTCCATGATTCCTCCTGTGCAGCATCCCAGCACCATTCATTTTTGTCCTGTAGGAGTTGTCTCAATGGTGCCGACTTGGCAGAAAGATTGGGTATGAATTTTCCAAGATAGTTAACCATTCCCAGGAACCATTGGACATCTTTCTTTGACTGGGGACGTGGCATCATTTCAATGGCTGAAATCTTCCTCTTATCTGGTTTTACACCTTCATGGGAAACAATGTCCCCTATAAAAGTCAGTTCTCTAACTCCTAACACACATTTGTCCTTATTTAGTTTGAGGTTTGCGGCTCTAGTTGCATCTACCACTTGCCGAAGCCGACGATCATGCTCCTCTTTTGTAGAGCACCAGATAATGATGTCATCCATGGAGATGTCCACACCGCTAATATGTTCATAGATCATGTGTACAGTTTTGTGATACACCTCTGGTGCTGAAGCTATGCCAAAGGGTAAATGTAAAAATCTGTATCTTCCGAAAGGAGTATTAAATGTGCATAATTTTGAGCTTTCCTCTGTTAATTTTAGCTGCCAAAATCCAGAGGATGCATCCAATTTACTGAAGTATTGAGCATTGGCAAACTGAGCCATAATCTCTTCTCTAGTTGGTAGTTTGAAATGTTCTCTTTGTATAGCTCTGTTGATGCTCTGGGATCTAAGCATATGCGTAGCTGGCCATTACCTTTTTGCACTATAACTTGGGAGCTCACCCATTCCATCGGTTCCTCTATTTTTTGTATTACTTGCATTGGTTCCACCCTTTCAAGCTCCGCCTTGAGCTTATCACGGAGTGCAAATGGAACCTTTCTACATGGATGGATGACTGGACGGATCTGCTTGTTTATGCGGATTGTATGTTCACCTTGCAAGCAACCCAATCCCTGAAACAGGTCCTGATATTCTTCAAGGAGCGCTTCATAGCCAGATGCAGGCCCATCTTGTAGTGAGAGCACCCTTTTTACCAGATTCAGTTTCTCACAGGCGGCCAAGCCCAAAATTGGTGTCACCTCCTGTGGCACTATAATGAAAGGCAGCCTGTACATGGTGCTCTTATAGTTAACACTACTGAAGCAGCATCCCTGCACAGGTATATTTGTTCCAGAATACCCAGTTACTTTTATGTTTGTTGGTCCCATCTTAGGTCTTATTCTCAGTCTATCATAATCTCATATAGACAGAATGTTAACCTGAGCTCCTGTGTCTAGTTTCAGTGGAATGATTGTTCCATTCACTGACAGAGGCAGAATCCAATCCCTCTCACTAGGTTTGCTTGATCCCAGTACATCTACAAAGCACTCCTCAGTCTCACTGTCAGTAACTAAATGCACTTGATTTTTGCGCCTTTGGGATCTGCAGCAGTTTGCAAAATGATTAAGTTTCCCACAGTTATGACAGAGTTTCCCATAGGCAAAACACTGTTTGGGACCATGCTGTGATCCACACTTGCCACAAGACTGTCTGGACTCAAGTCTTCTTGATAGCAGGGGTTGGTTTCACATTGTGATTTGAACCACTCTGGCTACATGCTGTTTATCTAAGTGCATGCACTGTCCCTTCTGGTGAATTCAGCTCTTTTACTTGTGTTTTTACCATTTCAGTGGCCCTACATATTTGAAGGGTTTCATTCAAAGAGATCTCTCCCTCTCTGAGCAGTCTCTTAATCCATTGTCTGTAATGCCACAAATGAGTCTGTCTTTGATCAGAGACTCTGCCAAGCCACCAAAGTTACAGCTTTTACTGAGTTTCCTTAATTCTGTAACATATTGGTCTATGGTATTATTCGGTTTTTGCATGCATGTAAAAAATCTATGCCTCTCAAAAGTCACATTCATTGTAAGCAATATTCCTCAAACTTAGTCAGTATAGTGTTTAAATTTATGTTTTCACCATCTTGAAATCCAAAGTTATTATATACATCCAGTGCCTCCTCCCCAACAACATGCAAAAAATATAGATGAATTCTGGTTTTCATCTTTGTTCTGTGCTCCAATGGCTTAAACTTTAGCCAGTTTTCTGCAACATTACCAGACATTTGAAGAGGTGAAGGAGCCTGTAAAACATCCATTCTTAGAGCTTACACTTACTTGCTGAAGGCTTTCTTTGTTTTCAGAGATCCCTGGTGTTTTGCTGTTTTCAGGAGCAAATGCAGGAATTTTCCTCCATGTCTTTTTAGTTTCCAAACTCATTCCTCATCTTCTGACACCATGTAATGATCTTGAGGGTTCATTAAAGACGATACTACTGAATGAGTAAGGAATAGAACTTTAATCATACAGACAGGTATCTAGGTGTGTACCTGGGAGCAGCTATGTTAAATCTTCTCTGAGGCACGTCTCCCAATTTCCACAACAATGGCCCATGCTAGGGAGTGTCTCTAAATTCACAAGGAGTTGTGTGGCACTTTAAGACTAACAGATTTATTTTTTGTATGAGCTTTCGTGGGAGAAGATCCCACTTCCTCAGATGCTTCAAAGATGGGTGAACTTACAGAAAGGAATGAAACTAAAAGCAAGGGTGTGTAAAACACAGGATCAGGTCATAAAGTAACAGCAAATTTACAACCTTCTAAAAGCATATCACTACACTTACTGCTGTCATTAGACAGTTTCTAAATTCAAGAAGATTGACTTCAGCAATGTCAGTCTTAATTCACATGTGTACATTTAATGAAAACTTATTTATTTTTACTGTCATATACTCAAACACATCCAAAAATTCTCTCTGAGCCTATGGATTGCCCAAAGAAAATCTGAAATGCTTTTTGTGGGCAGTGTTGACTGAATACAGAGAGGTCAGTCATTGTATAGACTTATTTTAATGCCCAGAGTACTCCATCTGCTCCCCAGACAAGTTCCAAAAGGGTAGCCAAGGTAGTCTAAGTCACCAGAACAAATGAGGACTTTGGTAGCACTTTCAAAAACTAACACATTTATTTCTCACATGAGCTTCCATTGGCAAAAAGCCCATCTTTAAGCATCTGACTAAATGTATTTTTTCTTCACAAAAACTTTTGAAGAATTAAATTTCTTAGTCTTAAAAAATTCTTGTTTGTGATCGCCAGTCAAGATTTCTCCAGACATTTACCAAGTTACGAGCTAGCACCATTACTTCATCTCAGCAGGAAATCGTTTGCCCTCACAAATAGTAACTAATGCAAGCATTGCCTATGATGATATGGGTTGCTGCCCACAAAAAACTTGTGACCAGAGGAATTTCTCTTAAAGGTGCCAAAAGACCTTCATTATTTTGAAATTGTAACTTTAACTCCTATGCAGCTGAGTGTGCAAGTCACTGCAGACATTGTCATGTAATAAGTCACAGGGCTAGAAGCACACAGAGTTCCTATCATATCTCTTTTCCTCAACCTCATCTCTACTCTTTGGTTCAACACAGACCAGCAGTTCAGTTATTTCATTATGTTCTTGAAAGTCCCACACAAGTATTCCACCATTTCTGTTTGTCTGACCCTGATTGTAAGCTTTAGAAAGAGTTTGTGGTCTCTTACCAGGAGACAGTGATGTAGAATTGTGCACTAAAGAAATAATTAACATCATGAACCCAATGCAAAAAGTATCTGGAATACCTCCTAAATACCCTCTAAAACAAGCGTTATTAAATGGTGATGTAATTCCTGCTCCCTCCAGCAGAAATTGAAACAACTTTGATTCTGCCTTTGGTAGGAATGAAAGTTTGGTTTGCAATGATAGTGCTAAGATATAAAAAAATTGCCATTAAATTTATAGAGCATTCCTTTGGCATACATATGTAAACCCCCAGTCTCTCCTTGCCTCTTCCTTTAGTGATGGCTACTCATGTTAATGGGGACCTAAATGTCTTATGGATCTTATGGATTCTGCAAGAAGATTGTAGCCTCTCCACGCTCATTGAATCTTCTGTCAGGAGAGAGAAATCTGGGGAACACTTTGCTCCTGGTAGCTCCTTTCTCCTGTTAATTGCTGCTGCTTTCCCTCAAAGTCTGTGAAATCAGGCTACAGCCTTTACCTGGGATGACACAGGAACTGGGGTGAGCATACCTAATTCCGATTCCCTGAGGTCTGATTTTCCTGGATAGTGGTTTCTCATCTGATCTAGTTTACTAAGGCTTAAAAATTACCCTTGCAAGTGGAAAACTTGCACATAGTCTGCAGACCCTCATGGGGTTGTAGAGGACGGATTGAAAACCACAGCTACAAGTACATGGTAACCCCATCACCGTTTATTTATCTACACACGGTGTATCCAACAATTGGTATTGACAGCATAATATATGAATATTCCTGGACACCTTGTTGTACTTCATACATGCAGTTTTTACCTACTAGTTTCGTATGGGAAACCCAAAAGCTTCTAAAGCTTAAAACCCAAACTGGGGCATGCAAAAGACTGACATCTTGTACTTGAACACAATAGAGAGGTTAGAGATGCTGGGAGTGATTTAACTCTGATGGGAGTTTTCACTGGATGGCTGGTGGAGCCCTCACCTAGTCAGGGGAGAGAACTATTTGTGTGCCTGTTCTGATCTCTTACCACAAAGCTATGCAGGTCTGACTTCTGCCATTTAGAATATAGGCAAAGAAAAAAAAAATACTGGAAAATAGATTGACTGATTGAATATCAGCAGTAAAGATACCTGAGGCAGTTTCTGAACCTGGGATATTCCCTGGCCCAGAAAACCTAGCTCCTCTGGAAGTGGGACCCACTGTGATACCCAAACTCAGAGTTATCACATTCTGAGCTCCCTGTGTATTTAGGATGTTCTGTGTCTCTGGAAAGATCCCCCATGAACCTCACTCATAAGGAGTGTAGGGGTCCCCAGCTACCTAGTACTGCTGGCTCTTCATGTCCTGTCACTGCATCACAACTACGCTACAGTAGAGTCAGCTGCTATAGCACAGATGATCTGCATCTGAGGGTAGCTGGCAGCCTTTATCCTTCCCTTTCTGTTGTAAAGATCTAAAAACAGAGACACCTGCCAACATACCCAGTGCCTCCTAGAAGTGGACCCGCTGGCAACAGAGGTCTGCAGCCAAATAGACAAGGAGTCAGCAGAGAACTTACAGGGGCAGCCGGCTGTGTCTGCTCAGACAGGGTGCAGCTGTCCTTATGAGGAGCATCTTTGCACTTCCTTGTGGGCTGCTTAGCCACCTGGGAGCCTCAGGTAATCGTTGCAGTGTGTGCCACCTTAACCCACTCACTTCCAGACTATGTGCCAGTTTTATCCCCCATGCTCACAGACCTGTGTCAGTAGCCACAGTGCAAAGGATCTGCTGAAGGGTTTGCTCTAAAGAGCAGAGGGGATGGATGGAGGTGGGAAGGCAGCTTTGAATACCTGATGAAACACAGCTTATGCAGGTGTTTTGGACTTTTCCACAGCCAGAACTGGAATACTTCAGTGTCAGATTCATGGCTATTATGAGGAAGAGGCAGACGAAAAGCCTTCAATTTTTTTAAGGCCACAGGCAGCTACACCTGGGCAGAGCTTAGGCTATAGAAACTTCAGTGGAAAATGATCAGTAATGTATGAAATCCCACTGCCATAAATGGATGGAAAGGAAACAAACTATTTTGGAACCAATTTTTTCTGGGTGTTGGGTTGGAATTTCCTGATTTCCATCCAAGATCTATTTCTAACCCTGAACTTCTTACATGTCCATTTGCAGACCTCATCCCCTGGTCACTCTGAACTGAGAAGTGTAATGGTAGAAACTTTCTCTGCTCAGTCTCAATGAGGACAAATGTCGGTGTACTGCAACACCATCATCCCAGTGGAAATAGTGCTGACTTAGTCAGTTGCAAAGCTATGCTCAAACTTTGTCTACTGGTTTTATTTGTCTTTAATGATAAAAAGGATGCTACAACCCCTGAGCACAAAGAACAGGCAGAATGAAGACAGAAGGAAAGTGCCGCAGACATACGATACTTTCAGAGTGAGAAATCCTAACAAGATGAAGGAGGAAGCACTGAAGCTGTCCTTTGTATTCTGCAATGGCATCATCCATCTGCCTTTAACAGAGATTGGAATAAAAATTATTCCATTTATCAGTATCACTTTGAGCATGATAAAATCAGTCCCTAAGGGTCTCTATGTGCCCTAAAGTCTGAAATTACTTCCCAGTATACTGCAGCAGTACAGGTAGCTGTGGGCCTTCATACTGAAAGATCAGGTCATAGAGCTATTGTTTGTAAGAGTTCATTGGGGGATAGAGGACACATTCCTGTTTCTCTCGTTCATTGCCAAGAAAACAGTTGGCATTATTGCCAAGAGGAAATCTGAGACTCAAAAGGGTCAACATAAGCATCTTTCATTGTCCATGACCTGCACAATGCCAGACGTTCTTCATGCATAGTCAAGCACAGAATGGACAGAAACATCCGTTTCAGTCATCTATAGTTAGTTTGGGCAAAACTGACGTTAAGAAACTTTACTCAGTAAATCCGATGGGTGAGCCCAAGGACATAACATTCAACTAGTGTACATGTTTTAAACTAGGTATGCAGAACCAGTAACCCCATGGAGAAATTTAGGGAGATAGACAAAAAATCATGGGGTAGTCTTTAAGGGAATGGTTTTAAAAATACACATATTTGGTGGAGTTTTCCATTTGCCTCACGTTTTGGAGCCTTTCACAAACAACTCATTAGGATTTCTGAGTTTCTGCAAATCTTCCCCCCATCACCTGCAATTATAAGCAGAGATTCTCGAGTAGCCTCTGGATCTGAGATGTTGGAGCTTTATGAAAAATAGGAAATAACGTGAGACCCCTAGTCAAATTACAGAAGTTGAAGCTTCTGGTCACATTTCAAGCTGAGTATTCACAAATGCTGGTGCTGAAGACAAATTATCACACATTTTTCGTCACAGAGGTCACCAGTTTCAGATGTATTATTCCTACCATCTGTGGGACACAGGACATTGTATCATCAGTGTCAAGTCTGTTTCCCCTCTCTGTCACTATAAGTTCAGAAGGTGGAGACTTGCAAAAGGCTTGAATAACGAATGTTCCAGAAGTCTTGTCTAATAACTCTCCAAGGCCACCAATTTGCTGGCCATTGAGTCATATTGTTGCCATCACCCAAATCCAGAAAACTCTTGAAACCCAGGAAAGGGCATTTAGACATCCCTTCCTGTGAGGCACCCACAATAGCTTTTCTTCCTTCCTCAGGAGCGTGATTGATCCCTAGCTCTAATATCAGCTGAAAGTGGGACAAAATCACCTTTAGTAGTTGTTCAGGTACACAAAACCTCTGTAATTTTTCCAGTGGTCTCTAGGTGTTTAACCAGAGTTGGGAGAGTTAAAAGCTCATGGACAATGGGAAAGAAGATACATGTTCCTTTTTTGTTCTCACAGTATCCACTGCAATTCTGAGTTCTCAGCTGACATCCATACAGCTTTTTACATGAGACCCAACCAATAATTTAGCTCTACACAAAAATAGTCAATTTATATATACTGCTGTCACCTTTAGTCCCATTCCCTCCATGAGATGTCCTGTCTTATCAGTTGTTGAGAGAGATCAGTGGCTCTTCCCCTGCGTCACTAGCACTGCTCCTGCATCTTATCCTTCATTTGATGAACATTCTGCTTATTCTCCCACGAATAGATTTGGTTTTCACGCTGTAGACAATTGGATTCATCAGAGGCAGGATCAGTGAATGGAGTATGCCTGTGACATTCTGAACCAAAGGAGAAGAGCTCATCCCGAATCGGTATATCACTGAGAGAAAAATTGCTGGAAGGTAGTTTAGTAGAACAACACAGATATGAGAGACACAGGTGTCCAAGGTTTTGAGGCGCTCCTTGTGAGATGTGATGTTTAATACTGCTTTCAGAATCAGCACATAAGACAAGAGGATTAGTAAAGAGTCCAAGCCAAGTGAAGAAACTGTTAAAAAGAAGCCATAGATGATGTTGACTTTGATGTCAGAACAAGCCTTCCTCATGACCTCTTGGTGTAGACAATAGGAATGGGAGAGGACGTTGTCCTCACAGTATCGGTGCTGTTTGAGAAGAATGGGGAGTGGGAATGTTAGGACCACCCCCCTTAGCAGAGACACCAGTCCCATTTGTGCTGCCCTGGCTGGGGTTAAAATGGAAGCATATCTCAGTGGGTTACAGATGGCAACAAAGCGGTCAAAGGCCATGCACAAGAGCACGGATGACTGAGTGAACGAGAGAGAGTGAGTGAAGAAGAGTTGGGTAAAGCAGGCATCATGGCTGATTTCTCTAGAGTTAAACCAGAATACAGCCAGTGTTGTTGGTATGCTGGAAATGGATAAGCCAAGGTCTGTGATAGCCAACATAGAAAGCAAAATGTACATGGGCTCATGGAGGCTTTGATCTGTTTTTATAATGAACAGGATGACTGAATTTCCTACTACTGAACTAACATGTATGAAGCAAAAGGGGAGAGAAATCCAGACATGGACATCTTCCATCCCAGGTATTCCAGTAAGAAGGAAGACTTCAGGATGCAGTGTGGTCTCATTGACAGCTGACATAATAGACTTGGCAAGGCTGAGGGGTTTTGAATGTTACTTCCTGAAAGAAAAAAATAAGAGAATATTAAATGATATAAGCAGGATCAGGGGCGTCACTAGCCCGGGGAGGGACCGGGGACATGCGCCCAGGTCCTGCCCCTGGCCCGCAGGCCTCACCCCCTGACCACAGGCCCCACCCTTTGGCCAGTTACAAGGCCAGAAGCCTCCAAACTGCTGTAGTTGGTTAGGCCCTGGATCCCCACAGCTGCGGGCAGCGGGGTCCCGCATCCCCAGCCAGGGACGGGCCTGCCGCTGGCGCGGGTGGCTGGGCCCATAGGATTTGCCGTGGTCGTTGGCAGCCAGGCCCCGCATCCCTGGTTGGGGACAGGGCCACCATGACCACTGGCAGCTGGGCCCTGGATCTCCAGCCTCATTGGGCTGGAGATCCGGGGCACCCGCGCTGAGATTTGGGGCACATGCCCCAGGTGTCCAGCTGCAGCGATGTCTCTGAGCAGGACATCATTCTAATTTCAGTATAGGTCTTCCAGGAACCCCCTGACAGAAAATCCTTAAAACCATAGTCTTGTATTTACATCCCCAATACAGAGAATCAGGTCTGTGCCCAATGTTGTGTCTCCGTGACCAACATGAGTTGTTTCTGAGGAAGTTGGAAGAAACCCTGTACAGAGAAATAGGAGATAACCTGAGGTCAGGGAATTTCTTCTCCTGAGAGACACTAGTTAGACAAATTTCATGGTGTCAGTCAAGTATGTTGTTAGATCTCCCAAATCTTCTGGAAAAAAAAAAATCTTTACTGCTGTCATTGGATAGATTCTAAATTCATGAAAATTGACTTCAGCAATGTCACTCTTAATTCACATGTGTAAATTTGATGAAAACTGAGCTATGTTTACTGTCATATACTCGAACAGTCCCAGCAATTCTCTCTGACCCCATGAATTGCCCAAAGGCAAGCTGAAATGCTTTTCATCGGCAGTGTTGACTGAATACAGAGAGGTCAGTCATTGTATAGACTTCTTTTTATGCCCACAGTACTCCATCTTCTCCCCAGATTAGTTCCAAAAGGGCAGCCATGGTAGTCTAGGTCATCAGAACAAATGAAGACTCTAGTAGCACTTTCAAAGACTAACACATTTATTTCTCACATGAGGTTTCATTGGCAAAAAGCCCATCTTTAAGCATCTGGCTAAATGGACTGTTGCTCATAAAACCTATGGCAAGAATTAAATTTCTTAGTCTTTAAAAATGCTTGTTTGTGATCCCCAGACAAGGCTTCTGCAACAAGGAGTTGTGTGGCACTTTAAGACTAACAGATTTATTTTTTGCTTGAGCTTTCTTGGGAGAAAATCCCACTTCCTCAGATGCTTTGAAGATGGATGAACGTACAGAAAGGAATGAAACTAAATGCAAGGGCGTGTAAAACATAGGATCAGGTCTGCTCTGATTTGCTGTTACTTTATGACCTGATCCTATGTTTTACACCCCCTTGCATTTAGTTTCATTCCTTTCTGTAAGTTCACCCATCTTTGAAGCATCTGAGGAAGTGGGATCTTCTCCCACGAAAGCTCATGCAAAAAATAAATCTGTTAGTCTTAAAGTGCCACACGACTCCTTGTTGTTTTTTTACTGGACTAGACCAACACCGCTATCCCTTTTGAAATTGACAAGGTTTCTGCAGACATTTATCAAGTTACAAGCTAATACAATTACTTCATCTCATGAGGAAAGAGGTGGGCACCACAACTAGTCAATAATGCAAACATTGTATATGATGATGTGGGTTGCTGCCCACAAAAGGTTATGGCCCAAGGAATTCGTCTTAACAGTGCCACAAGACCGTCATTGTTTCGCAAATGTAGCTTTCACTCCTATGCAGCTGAGTGTGCAAGTCACTGCAGACATTATCATGTAATAGGTCAGGGTCCTAGCAGTACACACAGTTCCTATCAGATCTCCTTTCCTCAACCTCATCTCTACTCTTTGGTTCAAAACAGACCAGCAGTTCAGTTGTTTGTTTTGTTTTGTTTTGTTTTGTTTTTGAAAGTGTCACACAAGTATTGCACAGTTCCTGTTTGCCTGACCCTTATTGTAAGTTTTAGAAATAGTTTGTCGTCTCTTATCAGGAGATAATGATGCAGAATTGCTCACTAAAGAAAGAATTAACATCATGAACCCAATTCAAAAAGTATCTGGCATACCTATTAAATACCCTCTAAAGGAAGGGCTATTGAATGGTGACGTAACCCCTGCTGCTTCCAGCAGAAATTCAAACAACTCAGGTTCTGGCTTTGCTGGGAATGTAAGTTTGGTTTGCAATAATTGTGTTAAAATAAAAAAAATATGTCATTACATTTATAGAACATGCCTTTGGCATTCACATGTAAACCCACAGTTTCCCCTTGGATCTTACTTTAGTGATGGTCACTTATGTTAAAGAGAACCTGAGATGTCTTATGGATCATCTGGATTTTGCAAAAATTTGAAAACATTGTAGCCTCTCCACCCTCATTCTGTGCCCTGTCAGCAGAGAGAAATTGCAACATCACTTTGCAGCTGGTAGTTCCTCTCTCCTATTAATTTCTGCTGCTTTCCCTCACAGCCTGTGAAATCAGGCTACAGCCTTTACCTGGGATGATACAGCAACTGGGGTGAGCATACCAAATCCTGATTCCCTGGGGTCTCATTGTCCTGGATAGTGCTTTTTCATCTTATCTAATTTGCTAAGGCTTACAAAATTACCTGTGCAATTGGAAAATGTACACATTGTCTGCAGACCCACATGGGTTTGTTGTGTAAAGATTGAAAATGCCAGCGTCCAGTACAGTTTACCCCCATCACCTGTTATTCAGCTACACAGGGGATGTGTTCACACAGCAGTCTTATTTCGAAACAACAGAGGTTATTTCAAAATAAGAAACGTCATGTTCACACGACATACCGTTGTTTTGAAACAACTTAAACCCCATTTGCTGACAAAACAACTTTGTTTTTAAACAATACAGTCAGAACATGTTATTTTGAAACGACGGTGACTCATTTTGAAATAACTGTTGTCCGAACTTGCTATTTCACTTTGAGCTTTTTTCCTTAATTTGAATTAACATTTTCCTAATTCGAATTAACTTATTTTGAAATAATGCCTTATTTCGATACAAGTTGTTTCCAAACAACTTGTATCAAAATAACCCCCTGTGTGTAAACATAGCCAGGGTGTGTCCAAGAATGGGTTTTGACAATGTCCTGTAAATAGTGTAGTTGCTAGCGCCTCTGCTTAATATGCAGAATGTCCTGGGTGCAAGCCCCAGGGAGTTGTACTCAGTGATCACACAAGGCTGCTTCCAACCCAATGATTTGATTCTATTCTATATTCCTGAACACCTCCTTGTACTCCATACTCTTATACTAGGCCTGAAAAGGCCAAGCCATCTTTGTAGAATACATGACCTAAATCTAACCTTAGATGATATGTTATAGGCAAATATAATGGTAATGTTACAAGTAGGCTAGGGCTTTAATATGCATTTTTATCACTAGTGGTTTCTTGATGATGTTTACATGTATCCTGTTAGAGGTTAGCAAGCTGAATGAAGTGCTTCTCTATCTGTTACCATTGTTCTATTGGAAGGGGTTGAGGCAACATTAACATCTAAACGGACTTTTGATGTGCCAGCGTAAACTGTCTGTTAATGGTGCTAATGCAGTTAATTACCTGGGGTGCCCAGGAGTGAAGGTTTTCCTTCAGAGGACAATATATATTGCTGTTCTCCACTTAAGAAAGTACCTGGGAACTGTCATCAAAGCCCACATGAAGAATTGACCTGAAAATGCCCACTTGCTAGATATTGGGAACAGAATTCCTTTATCTCACATCTGTCCAAGCTTCTCAGGGAAAGTTTGGGCCACAGGATTGAGATCCCAGCCAACAATGGCCTGGCAACCACCCTGCTAATTCTAATGGGGAGAATTAGAACAAACTCTACACTTGGATTATTTGGTCTCTATTCCTATAAACTGGATCACTAACAACTGAAGCTGTGAAACAAGGACTTATCTTCTTTGAACTCTAAATCATTTGTATGTATGTGATTCACTTTGACCCTATAACATCTCTCATTTTGTTTCTTTTCTTTTTATATTAAACCTTTAGTTGTAGTTACTAAAGGATTGGCTGGCAGCGTGTTATTTTGGGTAAGGTTCAAACCTATATCATTCTGTGTAATGTGGCTGACCCTTTGGGGTCAGAAGAACCTATTTCTTTAACCAACCTAGTGGTTGTACTGGGGACCAGTGACTGGAATGCAGTAAAGGGAGCTGGCTACACTATACGGTGGCTTCTTGATATCCATTGTGGGGGATGAGAAGCATTGTTTGTGACTGGTTGGGGGAGTTTATCGCCAGGTAACCCACCAGTGCTGGGAGAATCTGCTCTCCTTTTTGCAGCTTGCCCTGATCTTTGCATATTCAGGTGGTTATCCCAGGAGGCCCTGGGGTCACAAATACATGCAATTTTTACCTAGTAGTTTAGTCTGGAAAACCCAAAGGCTTTTAAAGCCCAAGGCCCAAACTGGGGGATGCAAAAGGCTGACCTCTTGCAGTTGAACACATCCGAGGGGTTAGAGATGCTGAGAGCCCTTTAACTGTGATGAGAGTTTTCAGTTCAGGACTGCTGAAACCCTCACCTAGACAGGGGACAGAAGTATTTACATTCCTAGTCTGACCTGTTACCACAAAGCTATTCAGGTCTGAGTTCAGATATTTAGAATACAGGCCAAAAAAAAAAAAAAAAAAAAAAGTGAAAATTGATTGCTTGAATTTCAGCAGGAAAGAAACCTGAGGTAGTCTGTGATCTTGGGATCTTCTCTGGCCCAGAGAACCTTACTTCTCTGGAAATGTGAGCCACTGAGATACCCTAACTCAGAGCACTGGAGTTATCACATTCTGAGCTCCCAAAGAATTTAGGAATTCTGTCTCTCTGGAAGGGTCCCCCTGAGCAATGGGCATATGGAGTGGAGGGTTCCCCGGCTACCTAGCACTACCAGCTCTTCGCCCCTGTCACTGCATCACAGCTGCACAGAACATCTGCCTATGAGGGTAGCTGGAAGCCTTTACCCTTTCTTTTGTGCTGGCAAAATGAAAAAAAACAGAGAAACCTGCCAACATACCCAGTGCCTGCCAGAAGTGGACCTGCTGGCAACAGAGGTCTTCAGCAAAACGGACTAGGAGTCAGCAGAGAACTTACAGGCGCAGCCGGCTGTGTCTGCTCAGACAGGTTGCAGCTGTCCTTATGAGGAGTGTTTGTCCATTTCCCTGGGGGCTGCTTAGCCACCTGGGAGCCTCAGGTAATTGCTGCAGTGTGTGCCACCTTAACCCACTCACTTCCAGATTATGTGCCAGCTTTATTGCCCATGCTCACAGGCCTGTCTCGCTAGCCACAGCCCAAAGGATCTGCTGAAGGGTTTGCTGTATAGAGCAGAGGGGCTGGATGGAGGTGGGAAGGCAGCTTTGAATACCTGATGAAACACAGGTTGTGCAGGTGGTTTGGACCTTTCCATGGCCAGAACTGGAATAATTCAGTGTCAGATTCATTGCTATTATGAGGAAGAGGCAGACAAAAAGCCCTTGGGTATGTCCACATGTATCTTTTAAATCTAAATAACACTGGTTATTTCTATTTAAAAA